>JALPQI010014478.1:0-33150 GCA_025490895.1 Thaumatotibia leucotreta | reverse complement strand
CGTCGCCTGGTACCCACATCACAAGTCTTAATTGAGCTTACCGCGTGGTTAGGTCGATTTGTGTAAGATGTCCCAAGATATTTAATTCTTACGATTTATTAATCTCTAAGTTACGGCACATTAATTTATTAAATTTATTTATCGACCACTATAACACTTATCGACAACAGATATAGCGATGTTTAATTTTGTCGACCACTCGTTCCTGTTAGAAAAATATCAAGGTATATTTATGATTAAGGGCCTTACCACACTTGCGATTTGGAAGCGAAGAGTACGCGCGGCGTGTTCGTCGCGTGCCTGTAACCAATTCGTCGCGATTACGCCGTGATCGCGTAACGAATACGCTGCGCAGCTGTCAGTAAATCTGACTCTTGGACAGTCACACAGAATTAGATTTGGATACAAGAAACAAGTTCATTCATTTGCATGGCGGCCGAGCGTGTCAGATTTTGTACTAAAGTTGTTACTTGCCTATGGTTTTAAATGTCTCTGGCCCTTGAGTATTCATATTTTTTTTGTGTTTTTGCAATTAATATTACTTAAGGAGGCATTATTCATGTTTTCGTTCACTTCAACTTACAAAATTTGACGCCCGAAAGCTGCAAGCTGCGATTAAAGATGGACAACTCAGTAGATTTTACTGAGTTCATTTGACACGCTAAGTAGATACGTTTGCTTGATTTATGGTATATATGACATCTGTGGACAGTCACTTACATAATGGATGCGCAGCCAGTTCGCCGCATCAAGAGTTGGTTTCAAATCACTTGTAAATCGCAAGTGTGATAAGGCCCTATGAATCCTTATTCTTAGGCTGCGGCTCCATTGATGCGGAGAGGAGCGGAGACGTGCAAAATTGGCCAATGAGACCGCATCACAGTGTTTCGAATTTTGAATTTGAAGAATGTAATTGGTCAATTTTGCACATCTCCGCTCCTCTCCGCCTCCATAGAGCCGCATCCTAAACCCCCTCTGGTTTGACTCTTACGGGATTGTTATCTGTAGAGTCATTATCATGTAATTCCATGTCATCATTTAAACTGTTCTCCTCTAATAGCTGTCATAATGACAGAAGGTTTACTTGTATTCATAGGATACTATTTACAAGCTTATATTTACGTACATAGAATAGAATTGATGTCGCTCATTGTGCTACACAGATACACAGTATTAACAACTGTATTTTGCAAACATACAATATACACCGTGAGCACCGAGTAACAATTTTATCCACGCATTCCTCTCTCTAAAGAGCAGGAAAGTTGAATGACTTTGTTAAAAATGTAAAAAAATGCTTTTTTAGTTTATTTGACTAAGTGGCCATTAAAGTTATAATCTCTAATAAAATTTTTCTACATTTTATTCTAGTGAGAAGAGAAGACTACAATTTTTAGATTAAAGATCTCTGCCCACTAGACCATACCATACCATGACCGTAGCATGAACGTATCAGACAAAAACTATTCTTTGTATTGAAAAGTATGAGACCGTGTTGGCTAGCGCTGGAACGTCCTAGTGAGCATAGGCATAGTCTCATACTTTTCAATACAATAATATTAATGCCAATGTAATTATTAATTTTTTCTGTAGCTCTAATTCATATTTATTCTTATTTTCTTGTAATTTTACAAAATATTCATGACGATGTATTAGTACGAAATAAAATTATATTATATTCTAAAGTTGAACATAAGCAGAATATTTAATACTTTTTACTATAATTCACTTTTGGGGAGGCCTATGTGCAGCAGTGATTTTTTTTTGAATGAAATTATGATGATGAAATTTCCCGTTTTAATTTAAAATAAAAGTGCATTATGAGTGATTTGATTATCTTGACAAGTAATTTATAATGTTTTGTAAAATGAAGAAACAATTCACTTATCATAAATATCATGATTTATAACAGGAAAGATATTAGATAATGTAATCGAGAAATAAAAATGTATGTTATCTTTGTCATTAAGCATTCCAAATATTATCTTAATCGCGATATACGTTTCTACCAAAATATGCTTTATCACATTGTAATAAAAATAAATTACGTACAACCGGTACAACTTAGCGGTAGAATAAAGCACGTGCCATTTATATTTACATAAAAATGTTGATATTTATGTCTATGACAACTAACTACATTAAACTCTGAATAAAAATAATGAGATTAATGAACTATAAGGACACATTTTGCTAGAAGATTAGGATAATACACGGCGCTCGTGAGCACTCCGAAAGATTCTAATGCTGAATTCCTGACCATATTTAGAGTCTTTAATGTTATGTAAAATTTCCTGGATTCGGCTTGGTTTCAGAGATAAGCAACCTTTTTACGAAATAAGTTTTTCGACGTAACTTGTCACAAAACTTCTTATTGCTACCACAATGCTTATGCTACCACAATGTGTTCTAATATTATATTACTACACCTTTTGCCTAACAATCAAAAAATATGAATAGACTTGACGAAATAACTTGTACCTAAAAAAACAATTAAAATAAATAATTTAAACAAATTGTTGTTATGACAAAAAGTACTGGAAATGTTAAAAAGTAATCAAAAAGTATATAAAAAAAATTTTTTTGTTTGGTGGAATTGACATTAGGTCTTATAATATTTTTTGATTATTTTGATGTCTAGAATGCATAGCATAGTTCGCAATGCTCGCGAACACCGTGTATAGGCATCTGGCAATCTACAAGAAAGTCAACAATACTTGTGACTTGTGACATAAAGTCTTGTTCCAGCAGAATAGCTAAACATAAAAGCAAAACGACACAGTAGTATCTTTACCACACTCATATACATACACTCATAAACCACATATACACACAGTCACACATTTATATTATACAATAATTAGTAATGAAGTAGGTAGTATTTTGTTGGTTTCCTCTGATTATAAATTGTGATTTCACTAGTAGATTTAAACATTGGTACATTTTAAATATAAACTCTGTAGCGCATTCTAGCAACTAAATATTTGGCAAACTTATATTAATGTCATCCTGCGATACTGGCCTAGTGCAGATGTCACGAACAAAACGATTATGTATTTCTCTGTTTAAGTATTGTAGATATTTACTTTTATAATCTATGTATTTTATGAGTTTTTACTGTATCAATAAACTTTTTTTTTTGTTTTTTGATTGATAATAAAGTTGTTAATAAAATCTTGTTGTCATAATTTCTCGTTCATCAGTTCATCACAGTTGCATTACATTAGCCTTTACCATATTTTATGTGTAACTGGAACTATTCTGTAATACCACTATAATTATTATGTAATCATTCAATCAATATTTATGCACCTTCTCATCTTTGACACACATTATCGCCATCTCAATATCAAAGCAAATATTACAGTAGTGTGTAGATAGTCTTGAACTTGGTTACTTACTGAAATTATATATTAGTATCCACAGAAAGTGCTACATTTTTTTACCATGCCTAAAAAATAAATATAAATCTAAAATAATATTGTTAGCAACACAAACAATACCTAGTGAAGCAACTAGTTAGCGATACGTGCCAAAAACGTCACCAATTCCGATAACTAAAATTACCTCTTATCGTGTCAGTGGAGCAGAAGCCATTGCTATATAGTCCGCAAGTGCGGACGTACCTATCATGGATGACGTTATAGTAGAAGACGGCCCTAATGTCCCAGCTGAAAATGGCCCCGATCAGGGTCCGGGACTTGACAGAATGGCCAACCATGGTCCAGAAGGTCCGGGGCCTCATAAAGGTCCAGGGTTTGGACCACCAGATCCAGGCTTTGGACCTCCGGGTCCTGGCGGCCCACCTGAACCAATAGTCGTTCCAGGCATAGACGTTAAAAACCCAGACGGACCTGATTCTGGCGACTCTTCGAATATTGATCTGGACTGGGTGTTGGTGAATGAATTAGGGCAGTTTGGGCGGTTCCAGCTGACGAATCTTCTGCTTGTCTCCGTCCCTATTATCATGTCTGCGTTCATGAGCGAGTATATCTTCTCTGCTGCTGCTGTTCCCCACAGGTAATTTCTTTTTTAGAAACCCTTATATCTTTGCCACGCCGGAGCCGTTCTGCGCTGTGTTTTCAGGTGGGCATTTTCGCGAGAAGAGATCCAAAAATTTTTTTTTTTAAGGTAGGTAAATTTAGTGTTTTCCCTATTCAGAATAACGAGTTCTTTCAATCTAGGAGAAAAAAGTACAAGAAAAAAATGGTTCCACATTTTTCATACATTTTACATGCTCTTCACTTTGTAACCGGTGTACAAAGTGTTTGAAAAACGGTTACGTAATAGAAACAAAAAGTTGGGACACTTTTTTCTTCTAGTAGGATCGAAAGAGCTCGTGATTCTGAGCAGGAAAAACATAAGATTTACCTGTTTCAGAAAAATAAGTTTTTGGATCTCTTCTCGCGAAAATGCCCAGGTGTATGGGTACTGTAAAATAGCATTTTTGACCTGATTGTAGACCGCAGAACGCAGCCCGCGTGACAAAGGCCTAGTTGTAAAATAGCATTCACAAGACAAGCGTTTTCCTTGCTTCAGCATGTTTCTTTTCAAAATATTGTGATTTTAAGGATGTCTCACTCCGAAACTGACTGTATTTGGGATATTACTTTAGATGTTTTTATT
Source organism: Thaumatotibia leucotreta (assembly GCA_025490895.1). Lineage (NCBI taxonomy): Eukaryota > Metazoa > Arthropoda > Insecta > Lepidoptera > Tortricidae > Thaumatotibia > Thaumatotibia leucotreta. The sequence goes on along the minus strand of JALPQI010014478.1, from coordinate 28,524 downwards.
TCCAGCAAGTACCATTGACTTGACGGCTGAACTATGTCAATCTGAAACAACAGCTCAAGACTAATACTTAATTAGGAAATCACTTTAAAAAACTACTTATAATTAATATCTGTGTTGTTCTTCCGCGTAAACATACAAAAATCCCTACGAAGCATTTCTTTGGACGTTTATTAATTTCCAGATGTGTTATTCCCGAATGCGGCGAGGTTCCTGGAGCATCTTTTGACTACAACCCACTTTGGATACTCAACGCGGTTCCTGCTGACAACAACAATAATCCACAGAGTTGCCTTCGTTTTAATAGCACAGGCACTGGGACTCCTGGGACATGTCCTGCTAACATATTCAACCAGGCCGTTACACAGGAATGTGAGGGTTACGTCTATGATAGAACCAACTCTGTTGTGTATGAAGTAAGTATTCTAACACGATAAGGCAAAAATTTATTAAAATGTATCTCATCTTTCTCTCCGGATTGCATAATGAAGAAGAGTGACTCTAGATTTCTTCAAAATAGGTATTTCAAAAATGGAGCCGCTTAAAAGAATTTTAACTACATTTTCTTGGAAGTTGGAAGATCCTAGCAATATCCGTAGCAATTGCATTTGCTCAGGATGCTATCATCTTGTTGCTAACGAGAAAACAAATGCTACGGATCCTAAATAATTTAGCGTCTTATGTACAAGAAAATTTAGTAAAAATTCTTCACAAATTCCAAAAAAATCTGCTGTTGTTGATGACAATCTCTAGCTTAGATATATTTTGATTTTTTTTTTCAGTTTGATTTGGGCTGTCGAGAATGGCTACGAGCATTAGCTGGTACCTTTAGCAGCGTGGGTACCTTACTGGTCCTTCCCATTACTGGTTATATCTCCGACAAATATGGCCGTCGTGTGGCCCTCGTCATCAACATGTTCAACTTGGCGCTTTTCGGTCTCATCAGGGCATTTTCTGTGAACTACCCTATGTATCTGGCTTTGCAACTGCTGCAGACTACCCTTGGCGCTGGCACATTCAGTTCTTCGTACATCTTTGGTAAGATTTGATCATCTTTAGCTTTAAATATTTACGATTTGTACCAATTTAATTTGGCTATCATGCGTCGGTGGTTTTCATTTTGTTTAATTATTGTTATGCCAAAAATTTCCCTTCACTCCGGCAAGGTCATTGATTGTCATAAACGACAAAACATTGGTAAAAACAAATAAGGGGTTGAGCTAACGTATTTTTAGTTCATACGCGCGACATGCTTCGTAGATTCTAGGTATCCATAATTAAGCACTGTACCAAACGTTGCTGCAATTCATTGTATCTTGTATCTAAAAACAAATAATATGATGCAGGAAAAAAGCCGCATCAGTCATTATCAGTGATGGGCACAATCGGTGCAAAACTTTAACAAAACTTGTCAGGTAGATAATCTACCTGACAAGCATTTAATTCCTTAAAACATATCCGGGAAATCCGGAATTTCTTCAATTAAATTGACAATAATATTCGTATTTTCCTTGGTTATAATATTCCAATATTTCATCTTTAGAAGTTTTGTTAAAGTTTTGCACCCATCGTGCCGATCACTAGCTTTATAGTGCTTGCGTAGGCCAACTGATATCCCATCGATACTAATCAAAATAAATATTTTTTTCAGCTGCCGAACTGGTGGGCCCCAAATACAGAGTAATCACCAGCGCGACATGCTCTTCCATGTTCGCTGTCGGCCAAGTCGTGCTCGGCAGTGTAGCCTGGCTGGTTCAACCCTGGCGTTACATGATCATGGCCATCCACATCCCTTGCTTCCTCATCATCACGTACTACTGGGTGTTGGAAGAGAGCGTTCGGTGGCTGCTCGCGAAGGAGAAATTTGTGAAAGCTAAAGTAGTTCTGGAGAAGGTTTCAAGGGTGAACAAGAAGGAGATTAGTGAGAAGTCTATGCAAGCTTTGTTGACGCCTGCGCCGGTTGTAATCAACGAGGTAAGTCATATTTTGTGAATTATTTTACAATATACAATTTTGTATTATTCCGTTTCTCGTGTTTCGCCGGCCAAAAACGTTATGTTTGGTAGCAAAAAGTGAGATCAGAAAACTTATGCTGCTTGGATTCTCGCCACTATGCCACCCCCTAATTCATAAACGTCGTACTTCGGTCTTATCAATATATTCAGCGGTAATAATCGGTAGTATTCGAAAACCTAAGTGTACGAGACTCTAATAGTAACTCTCTCCAATTATAGCTCTAGTTTTCGAAATTAGATATAATACAGCATTATGTTCCGTTTTCATTTACCTATCTGTTAATGAAAATCATGCGGTTGTGTCTAACTAAACTAGTTAAAATGCACCAAAGGTAACATAATACTTGTTGTGAGCTTTTATCTGTTAATCACTTTTTTCTCAAATTATCATGTTAATTCCCAGGTCGGCAGCTCCGATGGTCTAATAAAGACCATCGTGAGGTCCCGGGTCTTGTTCCGACGAGTCCTCACCACTCCCATCTGGTGGATCACCACCACTTTCGTCTACTACGGCCTTTCCATCAACTCCACCGGTCTCGCCGGCAACATGTACCTCAACTACATCCTCGTCTGTGCCATTGAGATTCCTGGCTTCTTCACGGCTGTCATGATCTTGGATCGCATTGGAAGGAGGATCACTCTCAGTTGCGGTTTCTTCCTTGCCGCTACTTGCAACATCATCTTTGCCTTTATCAACAATAATGGTAAGATATTTTTCTTCGACTCTCGAAATTTTATGATTATCGATATTAACAGTATCTAAGGTATTATTTTATTCTACAACAATATAAAAACTAACTATTTTGTTTTTGATACATTATAATATCACATGTTTAAGCTTAGTAAAAATTCCACTGTACATAAAAACAAATGAAGTCATTTGGTTATCTGTGCAATTACATTTTACCCAGCTATAAAGGTTATCATAATCAATAACACCATAATCTGGTTATCTGTTACTATTTCACTAAATACTGGATTTAATCTAAATACTCTATTATCAATTTATCAGCATTTTTGTATCAATAACCTTCTGCATTTGACGTAAATATTTAGAATTAATAATTTTCAAGGCATTTAATTTTACGCTTTATCTAAATCTATGATTCCTTTTTTATAATAGTTGCGGAAAATGTAAACAAACAGTCCAAAGAAATGTCCATAAATTAACACAATTTTACTGTTATAGTTTCGAATAATCATCGCAAATCAGTACAATTTTGAGAAAAAACAACTTATCATTTTTGAATATTTCATTGCCCGATAGCTAAAAAAACTTACTATAAATACTGTCGCTACGCTTAGCGACGTCGTATGTCAGTATTGAATCGGAACTGAGGTACGAGTTTTATTTTCAGTATGTTACTTATAAGGTAGTGGGATTTGGTTGTCAACTGACGATCATCTTGTGATAACAAAATTGTAATTTAAAAAACCGTTAACATGGTGTACTCGTTGTATGAGGCAATAGATAGTGTACTCGTAGATATAATTCTATTTACAATGAATACCGATATCGAAACTTTGAATGTAGGTAATGTAAGGTATTGGCCGTGTGGTGACGCCAGTAAGAATACATTTGTCATCACCACAAATCTTCCTGCGGGTGTCGTAAGAATCGACTAACGGGATTGAAGTGCCATTGACCATTCTTTGACAGAAGATTGATGATGGGCAGCAGCTTCATCATAGTGGTCACATTACTGCGATCGCCAATCCTTGCCCATTGTGATGATTATGGACATTTACTTTCTAAAGCCCCGTATCTGATACATCTGTTAAGATCTGTCGTACCTTATGTTTTTTTATTTATTTATTTATTGAATTATTTGACACAATTTTATTTAAAAATTTTACAGTATCGTGCCACAAAACTATTACAACAGTTTGACTGTGGGAGCGGCAGTCTCTTAATTAATTGTTTTGACAGAGATAATAATCTAACTGATTGTACCTCCTTAATAATAACTACCACCAAAGAATCATTACTTAACAATCAAGTAATGCTTTTTTAGCAGTCTCCTGAATTTATTATAATTTCTTTCATGTCTGATGGCTTGAGGCAAACTGCTTAGTAAATATGGAATACGCTTTTTCAATAACAATAAATGATTATTATATTTAAGGTGTAATCTGTTAATCTTTCAGAACTGCCAATCTTCAGCCTGATTCTGTTCTTGGTGGGCAAGTTTGGTATCTCCGTGGTGTTCACATCTCTCTACCTGTTCACCTCCGAGTTGTACCCTACGCAGTTCCGTCACACGCTACTCGCGTTCTCGTCCATGATTGGTCGCCTTGGTTCCATCACGGCACCGCTTACGCCTGCTCTTGTAAGTTCATTATTTCCTTTACTATCATCAAAAAAATTGTCATCCTTTTCTTTCAGTTTATCAAATCAAAACCTTGATTTGTGTTTCGAACTATTCATGCTTTAATTCCTACTTATTTATACGCTATATCAACTTATGGATCTATTTAGGAATCGTTGTCTACGAGCATTTATAATTTTAATATCGATTCATAGTAATAAGCCCTACATTTGGTTACGACCAAATGTAGGGCTTATTACTATGAATCGATATTGCAAAGGAAATTTTTCGTTTTAAGCGTAACGTTTTTTTATGTATCGGCAACCAATGTACCTAAAGTAACCAACTTTATTTATGATATACAATACAATCACTTATTGTTTATTTTGTAGATGGAGCACTATTAAAATTAAACTGTCATTTATCAAGTTGTCTTAATTGTGTAGATTACACTTTTTGAGAACTGCTCATAAGAAGAATTCAATTATTTATTTTTTATTTATTTTTTTATTTTCTTTATTTAGAAAATAAAAAAAATATTAATTAATTAATTATCTGATGTCATAAAACTTTTTTTTTGGTCAATGTAACTGTGTAATGTCAATCTCCTTTCTTTCAACAGATGGAATACTGGGAAGGCATCCCATCCCTCATGTTTGGGACTATGGGCGTCATCGCGGGTCTCCTAGTCCTCACACAGCCGGAGACCCTAGGATCCAAGATGCCTGATACCTTGGCGGAAGCCGAGGCCATTGGACGGAGCCCCAAGGTCAAACAAGCCAGCTGATTCGCTCTCTCTTCAACTTAGACTAAGACATAGGCGTATTTGTAAATAATAATGTATTTATTTATACTTCTTGCTTTTATTCTTTACCTATTTGAGATTTAATACATTTTCGCGAGACTTAATAATTACATATAATTAAACGGTTAAAATCACGTGTCTTTAGTCACACACGTGTAGAATCACGAGGCGTGAACACGGGCTCAGTGCTTGATAATGGAGACCTAGGGTCTCCGAAACATATCGCGCGTAGTGACTAAATAACTGTGAGTTTAACCGTTTAATTATAGTTATAGCTATCCGGGATTTGATAAGTTCAAAAGAGTTGAGGTCACGCGCACACGATAATAACTCACCTGACAACAAGGGGAATTTGAATATAGCGTTCTTTTTTAACCGACTTCAAAAAACTAGGAAATTCTTTATTCTACTATTTTTTTTAGTATGTATAATACACGACATCTGACGGGTCCACGAAAAAAACATGTCCAGTGCTTTAAAAAATCAGGGCAAACTCTCACCTTATTCTGTTAAAAGGTTTTTACATTCTGTAATTTGAATGGAATAGACATGTTCTTTCCGTCACCCTTCATCTATTCTCCGAAAATCGTGAACTGGTTTTCAATTTTCAAGTTCACATAATTTAAGTAGCATAATTTTGCATAAAACCAGCGTTACTCAGGTGACCGTAACCATGGCAATAACAGACAGAAAAACGTTGATTCACTCAGTTTCTAACTTGTTGCTAACAGAAAAACTTACAAAATAGAATGAGAGCGGGTGTTTAAGGGTCCCAAAAATGAACACTGCGACTTTATCACAATAAAATATATATTAACAATAAAGTACTGTACACTTGAATCCGAGGTCGATTGTACAAACATTCTCATCTGTTATGAGTACATTGAAAACAACTTCTGTTACCCAGTTTGTTAAAGGTAACAACGACATCTTGTGCCAAATTATGTTACTAATATTTCAAAATAACGGTTTTACATGTTAGCGAATTTACACATTATAATTATTGGATATAATTTCTGGTATTTTTAGAAACGTTTTGGTGTTTTTAAACATCAAGAATTACAATCAAAATTTAGGAAAATCAGGACCACTAACCCCATCTGTTGGCGAGTAGTTGGAGTCACTTGAATTAAATATTATTTTGCCCTTTAAACTTTATATGAACTATTAACGCTTTAACATGCCGCCCACCAAGGACAAAATAAAATATTTGTTCTTAATCCGCCCACCATGATACATACATGCCAAGAATACTACAATAAACATTAAAATTAACATGAAGAAACAAATGGTCACTTGAAACAAAAAAAAACAATACTAAGAACATCCGTAACTTCTACGTTATTGAGTTACCAACAGGTTTAATTAACAGGTAAAAAACAAAGTTTATTTACAGCTCTCTTGATAATGGTGTCTTTACATTTTAAACTGACTACTCTCGTGGTGTTGTCAGCGCCTGGGTGGTTTTGTACTATTACACCATACAACCATCTAGAGGGTGGAAGAGAGTCTTCCTTGATCAAAACTACATCCCCTACACATGGCTCCGGGTTCTGATGAGCCCACTTGTACCTGTGGTAGAATTGCGTTAGATACTCACTCGACCAACGGCGCCAAAAGTTTTGCACAAGCCTTTGAGTTAATTGCCATCTTCTTAAGCTAGTGACATTGGAAGACTCATAATTGGAGTCGGGCACTAACACAAGTGGTTCCGATACCAGAAAATGACCTGGTGTTAATACTTCGGGAGCATCAACTGTATCACTTTAGATATTGGCTTTCAGTTAAGATAGGCTTCTATTTGACATAAAACGGTCGCCAGGTCTGTAATGCACGTTACGCACTTTCTCACGAAGTATTTCACTGGACTCTTTACTCCCAAGATGAAATACGTGGATCTCAGGTATGTAAGCATTAAATGAGGACCGCCGTGAAATATCTCCTCATGGGCATCAGATATGAGCAGATCTGCAAAATGTGACTTCTCCAGAAAGATGATCGGGTGCTTCATCATCTGCGCGTCGGAGGCGTCTGCCTACTCTCAAGATACCTGCGTCGTCGATATAAGGATTTAGCAAGGTAAGTTTATTAATTTTCCTAATCTTTCTTTCTTTTTGCAGGTTGCTTATCTCCGCTTCAAAACAGTTGCTCTGAACCAGCTTAATAGCTAAGCATGTAAGTAAACTGGCTTTGATTTCTTCAGTAGTGAGCCATGCTTTTACTGCTTCGCTTTGCATGCTTTTCTTCGCTCTCTTGCAGTAAACTATGATACTGATTAGCCGTCTAAGACTAGAAAATCTTTCGATGATGCTCATACCGTCATCGTCTGATTTACAGATATTCACCAAGCATATTTGGTTTGGTTTGCTTTCCAAATCTGTTTCACAATGTGTAAGCTTCTTATAAACAATATTTTTCTTTTTCAGCCATGCTGGGCCTTCCTTCCAGAGATGTTCGTCGTGTATAGCCTTTGTTCCCCTGGATGCGCAATCAACTGGGTTATCTTTGGACTGAACATGTGACCGCTGATGTGGCTCCAGTGTAGAGAGAATATCTGCCACTCTATTCGCGACGATCGTTTTCCATCTATTGGGTCTACTATTAAGCCAGGACAACACTATCGTGGAATCGGTCCATGCATGGATGTTTGATGGATCTATATGCAATACATGCGAAACCTCCTTCAACAGTTTGGTAAGCAGCACCGCGCTGCATAATTCCACTCTTGGTATCGATACTTGTACAACAGTAAGCCAATTAAGTGGATCAAACAGCCGAGATATGTTCGAGATCATCCGTCTTTTAGTTACAGGAACTTGGAGCGGTGGTGATTGAACTGCATACTCGAACTTGTCTGCTCTCCGATCCCAGGTAAGACCCAATACCTTCATAACTGTGTCTAGTTTGACCTTAACATTACTTTCACTGTCAACTTTGTAATTGATGATTATATTCAATAGATGCTCAGTGTCTCTGATAAAAGCGTGGTGAGGTAAGTACACGGCTCCTGGTTTGGTAAGTTCTTCTTTTGGTACTTCCTCCATATGATCAAGATCGAGACACTCCTTAAAAACTTCAGCATACTGCGCCTTCAGGTGAGGATTCTTATCAAATCGATCTTCGTGTTGATTGAAGCGTTTTGCAGCTATACGAGTAGCTATGGAATTTTCTTCCTTGAATTTGTGATTTTCCTCACGAAAGGGCAGTTTGACGACGTATCTGCCACTACTGTCTTGTTTAGTAGTAGCAACACACATTTCTTGACATCTCTCTTCTTCGGTGTAGTCTTCTTTAGCCGCCATAGTACAGTTGCCAGCTTCCAGCTCTCTGGATTGTTCCAGGAGTTCGTTCTCTTTGACCAGAACGTGATTTACTCTGACAGTGTTCCATAGCGTAGTTTTCTCTCTCAGGACTGGACCTGAGAATATCCATCCCAAAGCAGTTTTTTGGGCTGTTGGTACTCCGTCTGACCCGTTTATGACTCCTTCACGTAGTATTTTACCATAAATATCTGCTCCGAGAAGCAGATCGATTTTGTTTGGCTGATCAAATGAAGGGTCTGCTAACTCAAGATTTGCTAACTCCGACCGAAACTGTACAACGATTTTTCTTTCCGGCAAAATCGACGTAAGCTTGCTTATCACAAAAGCATTGACTTCAAACTCAAGCGAGGCATCAAAGAGTGATTGAATTTTAAACTGGACTATAGATTTAGAGGCTATAACAGCGCTCACCATCTCGTCACTCTCTAAGCCCGATATATTGCTTCTGTGCTCTATTTTCTTCAGTCCTAACAGTTGGACTGCAGACTCCGATATTATCGAAGCCTGTGAACCCTGGTCGAGTAAGCATCTAAGAGTGATAACCTTCCCTGATTTCGATGTGACATTAACCAATGCGGTGGCTAACAATGTTTCACTAGAAGACATCGAAAAAAGGGTTTTTATATTCGTAGTCAACTCATCAGGGACCTCGTGAGCTGATGAGTGGGATGCAGTTGTTGGTGCAACTGCGGTTGCTACAGCTGAGTGATTGTTATCCTTAGACTCGGCTGTTGGTGTTACATTTTTGGGGTGTAATAAGGAATGATGCTTCCTTTTGCAGATTCGGCATCTAAATGATTGGCGGCATAAATATACAGAGTGGTTGGGGCCTAAACAGTTAAAACACAAATTGCGAGATTGGACAAAACCACGACGAGCGTCAGTATCTATCTTAGCAAACTCTTTACAGTGACTTATTTTGTGGGCTTCGGAACAATAAGGGCATGATGTGGTTGTCACATGGTGGACCTTTGAATGAGCAGGAGCATTAGACACCTTATGGGTGCCTTGGTAGAGACGGGAAGCCTTGGGATCTATGAACTCTAAAGCACGAAACCGTGTTTCCAAAAAGGATTTGAATTGCTCATATGTTGGCAACTCGTTGCCTGATTCACTTGACTTCAGTTCCCATTGCTTCCGCGACTCGCTATCTAATTTAAGACCAATTAAATGCACAATAATTATGTCCCAGCTCTTAATGTCTATGCCTAAAGTCTTCAAAGCCTGCAAACACTCATTTGTTGTATCCAACAATTCCTTCAGTCCGGTGGCAGATTCCGTAGCTAAGTTACGTTGACCCAACAGTCTCTTTAGGATACAGTTGGATAAATATTTCTTGTTGTTGTATCTGTTTTCCAACTGCTCCCAACTGGTGCTGTAATTCTCTTGAGTTATCGGTACGTGTCGAAGTAACTGCTCTGCTTCACCAGTTAAATGAGTTTTCAAATAATGAAGCTTTTGGACTTCATCTAAGGATTTGTTTTTATGGATTAGTGATATGAATAGGTCTCGAAAACTAATCCATTCGGAATATTCACCCGAAAACTTTGGTATGGAGATCTTTGGCAACTTGATGAGCTCTTCCTGTCTGTTCGATGATCTACTGGTCTCAGCAGTATCATAGCTCGATACTGAACTTGATGGATTGTTTTTGCTCAAAAATGACTTAATCAAACACTTGTACTCTACATAAGTGTCTTCTGTTTCTTCGTAAATAGAGTTCTCAACGTAACTACTTTTGAGTAACTGAGCAGAATCACTTTCTTGTACTATGTGAACATGTGTCTGTGAAAATTGAGTCCAAAGATCTTCTAACAAATCAAGTCTAGTTTTAAGATAGTCTATAGAACTGCGCCGATCTTTAGGAGACTTCTTGAAGTTTTCAAGTGCTCGCTCAATTCTGTACTTTGCATCTTCCTGAACTTTTATAAGTGCCTCCATCGTGAATTTTTCTAAGTGTTTGGCGATCTGGGGTAAAAATGGGCGTGGATTCCCCGTCAGTTCACTTTTCTTAAAACTATTCTAAGTCCTGACTACTTTTAGATGAAATTTTCTAAGTCCAAATTGCTTCTGATTATTCTAAGTCTCGATTGATTGAAATTTTGCTAAGTCCAATATCTTCCAAATTTTGCTAAGTCCCTGCACTTCCATAGATAAGGTTAAAGTACTTACAGTTGTCCACTGGCACTCACACTTCACCAATTCGTGACGTCACACGGTGTCTTCGTGGATGACGTCGCTGCTTGCTCGCTGACTCCGTCGGTGAAGCTGCTGCACTTGTAGCTGCGATCCACAGCTGTGCCAGCTGGCGCCCTCTGCCGGCCAATCCTGTCGAAACCGAAACTATCCGGCTCGAAGGACCATGTTTAAGGGTCCCAAAAATGAACACTGCGACTTTATCACAATAAAATATATATTAACAATAAAGTACTGTACACTTGAATCCGAGGTCGATTGTACAAACATTCTCATCTGTTATGAGTACATTGAAAACAACTTCTGTTACCCAGTTTGTTAAAGGTAACAACGACATCTTGTGCCAAATTATGTTACTAATATTTCAAAATAACGGTTTTACATGTTAGCGAATTTACACATTATAATTATTGGATATAATTTCTGGTATTTTTAGAAACGTTTTGGTGTTTTTAAACATCAAGAATTACAATCAAAATTTAGGAAAATCAGGACCACTAACCCCATCTGTTGGCGAGTAGTTGGAGTCACTTGAATTAAATATTATTTTGCCCTTTAAACTTTATATGAACTATTAACGCTTTAACAGAGATACTTATCGTAATTATATAGTAACAATTAATCAAAACTAAATTATCAGTATTCAGATAGCACTGCGCATTTTGAGGCTTCAATTACCTTTTTAGCTAATATTATTTGATTAAGTAGTTATATTTGGTTATCATAGGAAATTCCAGACATTATCTCCAAACTAGATTAAAAAGTTAAAGAAAAATTTCCAAAAAAATATTGTTTATCTTGCTATTAAAATGATTTATTGGTACATGTTAGAGTTTAAATATAAAGGCATGAAGTTTAGTTTTGCACATCATGTAATAAATATACATTAAAATATAACAATTGACATTACTATAACTATTTACAAAATATATTATATCCAATATAATACTTAAGGTATAATGATTTAGTACATTGTGCATCAAGGGAGGTAAGTACGGAATTACTAACGAGAGTGTTAGAATTTTTATGACTCGAGTTTGTATTCCGCTTACCGACCGTGATGCATACAATGTTTTCCATCACACTTGCCGACAAAAAAAAAAGTTTTAAGACATAATATTATTAAATGACGTACTGACATTTCTATTACTCCCTAGGGAATTTCACTTTTCTGTTACTCCCGCTACGCGCGCAAGCAATGGCGCGCTTAGACAGCAAAGTGTGATGAAAAACTTACTCTCTGGTGCAAAGATTGTCCGTTGCCATTCAGGGTGGCAAAGCGGCTAGTGCAATGGGCACTTTGCACCGGGAACGACCCGGGGGGGTCTTTTCGACTAGTTTTAAGTAAGTGTTTTGTGTATTGATGATTTGTTTATATAAATAAGGTCAATGTGGATAAGACCGTCTATCAGGAAAGTCCGCCTGCCAACTGATTTCCGACCCTAATCACTACACAGTATAAAATAAAGTTACTTTTTCTGTCCCTATGTCCCTTTGTACGCTTAAATCTTTCAAACCCCGCAACGGATTTTTATGAGATTTTTTTAAATAGGTAGAGTAATTCAAGAGGAAGGTTTATATGTAGGTATAGTACCCGTGCGCAGCCGGGGCGGGTTGCTAGTTGAACAATATAAGACGCATATGACGGAGTTCCCTTCAAAACAATATAAATATGCCGGACTTAGCCGCACTGACCTTAAATGATGATCTTTATATTAACTCTTATTAGTTATCAATAATAAGTAATGAGGATTCTTGTTGCATGAAAATATAAATACAGGGTGTTTTACCAGGTACTGAAAAACTCAGCTCAGATCAAGTGATCATTGACATTTCATCCTCCGTTAGCTTAGTTGGTAGCGAATCTGCCTACGAAGCTGGAGGTTGCGGGTCCGAATCCCGGCGAGGGCATTATTTGTGTATTATTTTTATCACAAATATTTGTTGTGTGGGGAAGATTTTTTTGTCCCGATTTCTGGGTTGGTAAAAATTGCTCAGTGTATACATATGACGTATGCATATGCAATACTATGCATATTGGGTTTCTGATATTTTGCATTGGCTGTAGAGACACCCTGTATGTATTGTTATTATTACACACTAATCATAAAAAGACATTACGAAAAATAAAAACACTACCATATAAACGAATGCAAAAGAGCGATCAAAGAATACAATGAAAAATGAAGGAAATATGTAATTCTACATAAATGCGTTTTAAATTATAACTATGAAAACATAAAAAAAATGTCTTAACATTATGTCAAATCATATATATTATCGATTAATTATTTTTTAGTACAGATGGTGTACTTTTTAGGCTCTAGTGCGAGAAGTGGGTCATTTTACGTCAGGTCCAAATCTTCGGAGGGCCATCTGTACTAAAAAACGTCGTACGAGACACGTGCAAAAACGAAATTCGAAACGAGTGGCGATGTTGTAAAACACGACCGACAGTTTAAATCGACACGAGTTACAGTTTTTGCGTTTTCGTGTTTTTCGCACTTGTGTCGTAATGTACTATTTTATACAAGTAGTTAAGAATAGTAAAAAAGTGTTTCGACTCTTTCTAACAAATACCATTGTTAAACTGTCAGGTTCAAATTCGAATATCCGAAAATCTCAGTTGCTAACTAACTCCCTTATTCATAAACGTCTGCTAACTTAACAAGCCGCTAATAATTGTTTGTCCTTTTCAGTCTTAACAATGTGTCCATAAGAGCAAAAGGGGCAGACAATTATTAGCGGCTTGTTAAGTTAGTAGACGTTTATGAATAAGGTGGTTACCTTTAAAATTATGCAAATAATTTAGATATGATGATGATAAAAGCATAAACATTTGTCATCATTTAAAGGCCCTAATAGTTGATTTTATCTTATCGATGGCAACTCAAACTATGATGACGAGTATTTGTACCTCGTCAGGTACTTCCACCATACCAGGGTGTGTTAATTTACCATTTTATAGAAATTAATGACACATACCCCCTAAATCGACTCCTTCTTTTACCCCAAAACACATTGAAAAAAAAAACCGCTCGTTCTAGTTAGTAGGTACCCGTGCCGGCTTTCATCTAAAATTTCTGTACAAATTACTATGGACATTTTTGGACAGAGACTAAGTTAATTATGTATAGTTTTTCTTTTCTCCTCAAGCTCTTTTTATGGAAAAATGGTTGTAACGCAGTAATATAAGTCATGAATTTAACGTCATGAAAACAATTGGTCATGTCCGAAGGAAAGAAAAAAAAATCATTTTCATACATTGTAGGTTATAGGAAAATCTGATCAAATAAAAGTCGACACGAGTTGCAGTTACGGAAATGATCAGAAAATTATTTTCAGGGTATTGTGATGTGAAAAAGCCGATTTAAGGGGCAAGCGTTATTAATTTAAGAAAATCATAAAATAAATGGCACCCTTTTGTACACCTACATTTGTCGAAGACAAAATAAGGGGTATACAAAAACGTTCAAAAGTATGTCCCAGTGCACTCTAATTCTGTGTAATAAGAACGTCGTAACATATTTATGAACGGATTCTTTCGATACTTATTTTTGCACTTGACTGTATTGTAAGTACAGGAGTCATAATAAACACAAGTACATTGTGTTCTATACATATTAATATCATAAAAATAATATATTCACTAATATCACAAATCTTACAGCTCAATAAACATTCATTACTTAATCGCCATTTGTGAGCCTTTTAGTAAAAACGTCCTACTTTATCGATTACCCTACCAGGACGGAATTGGCTTGTACCTTCATACGAATTAAATGTTTAAGCGTCCTTAGACCAGCCTTACACCTGTAAGTTCTTACGTAAGTTACAGGGACTGAACTACACTAAGGAATGAGAGGTGAATATCACTATCTCATTCCTTAGTATAGGCCCGTCCCTATAACTTACGTAAGAACTATCAAATGTAATCCCGGCCTTATGGATACCGACAAAGAAGTACGTGTTTATCTTCTCACATTTATTACATTATTTCTTACACTATTCTATACATTACTTCGACGCTTCTTTATTACACGTGTTGCATTTATAATATAATAAGTCAGTGAATCAACTTTTTTTTGTCATTGCCATAGTTACAGTCACCTGCGTCATGCTTTTGTGCCAAATTATGCTACTTAAATTGTGCAAACATGCATGTAGTATATGTTTGTAGGTGGCCCATTAAATTAAGGTTTTATTAACACCAGAAAAATGCATGTTTGCATAATTTTGCATAAAACCAGCGTGACTCAGGTGACCACAACCATGGCAACAACAGGCAAAAAGAAGTTGATTCGCCCAGGTAATTGCATACTTAACATTATTAGGTTGGTACCTAGTGTGTAAAAAATATGTATAAAACCGTTTTCCTTTTGAGTCCTAACGAGTATCGAGAGAACAATATAAGTTTATATAATATTAAGATTCAGATATAGTGAACATTCTTTTCCTTTGGTATTTTCCCGGATATCTCTGAATGTATTATTTTGATTTCTTTTCTATTTGGTTCAATGCAAAGATTTCGGACGATTTCGAGAAATACCAAGTTAAGGATTATGCACTGATTCTGAATACTACAGTTAACAGAAAAAAAAATAAGGAATTTATGATTGTACTTTGAGCACCATACGATTCGTATAAAAATACATTTATACTTGGCACAGTAATCCTCTATCTTCATACATCTTCTGCAAATCTTATACTACAAAATTTTACAAATAACGCAAAGATATCTCAAAATGCAGTATCTTGTTTTTGATGGCAACTCTCGGCTATCTTAGTCAATACAATCTAAAAGTGATGGATACCCGCGACAAAACCGCGAGTTACTGTCATACACGAGCATACTAATGCTGCTTCACGCTGTTTGAAATTTAATCATTTTATTGTTCCCTTTCTATTTAGAAACGTCACTCTTAAACAACTATAAAACTTCAGCGGTACGTGTCTGTATCACTATTACATCAATGAAACTTGTCCATTGCACCATCACTATTTCCATTAACCTTTATGCCACTGGCGACGGCAGTAAGAATACATTCATCAGCACCCAACTCTTCCTGTGGGTGTCGTAAGAGTCGGCTAAGGGTTTGAAGTGGCGTTGACTATTTATTTATCAACGATTGGCAGCAGTGTCATCATACTGGATAAGCCTGTTCACTACTGCGATCGGTACTGGATCGGACCCATTTGCCCAACGTGGTGATTATGGGCATTTATCTTCTAATGCGTCTATGCGCATATGCTAAGGAGAGTCCATTGTCCAGCATTTAACTCAATATAGGCTGATGATGATGCCACTTTAAACTTATGCCATCAAACTTTAGCGGTATCCTCAGCTTGGTCGAGTTTTTCTGCCTGCTGTACGTCGTCAGGGAGGGGGGAGCGACTCGTCTCAGGCAGCAGAAGTGCTAGGAGGCCGGGTATGAAGGCTACAAGCCCAAAGACCACGCTTGGCATCCCGTGCATGTACTTTTCCTGTAAAATATAAGTCAGAATACAGTCCAGTTGATTTTGATTCAAAATTGAAGAACAGTACCGCGTGGTCTTCCCCTGAATGATAAGAAGTAATTAATTGAAGTTTCTCTGATCATTTATTTAATTTTTTTTGCACAAAAGAAAAAGTTTTAGTACAAAAGACGAACTTAATGCCATACGGCATTCTATACCAGTCAATCTTGAGGCAAAGCAGAAAGATTGTAGGCGGTGCATTAACAAAAACATTAATGAAATGAAGGTAATGAAAACAAAGCATATTCTCCAAAACAAATAAAATCCTAAGAATACTAAAATACACATACATAATATTTATATGAATACATATACCTATTATACATACATTAATAAATAATATATACTATATACCCAATAAAAGTAGTATTAAACATCATTAGTTCATAGAAAAGTATAGGCAGTAGCCCCCCCTAATATATCCATACGCTCAGTTGATAGCAGAGGCCTACGTTCAGAGGAGACCGAGAGAGGCTAATGATGTTTATCACACAATGCTTAATTTAGCACCGTTAGTCGGCCTGAGCCTGTATGTTGCACGAGTGGGAATTCCGTTTGAAATATGAAACTTCCTCAAGCTTGTCTTCCATTGTTATTTCAAGACAAGCAACATATCTATGTATCATGGCGTGCCATTAGAAAATTCACTTTCAGATATCGTGGCCGCTCCAATATATATAATGATTAATGATATACATAGTTTGGCAACCGAGATTTGTATATTTCGTGCATAGTCAGAGAGACAGAGAATCACACTGTTTTTTTCTTATGCTAATATTGCCATCCCAAAAAGAGAAATGGACAATTTTTCTGGTTTCTACTAACTGACGAACTGGTCTGCCAGATTAGAGCAATTTTTCAACAATATCTTACCAGTAACGGCACTTGGGGTGCTAATATAGCCCCTATCCGTCCCACAGTGTTGGCGACGTTGCAGAGAGAGTTCCGCACAGTCGTCGGGAACACTTCTATGCTGACGACGTATAGGGAGAACATGCCGTAGCTGTTGCACATCTTGCCGGCCATGTATAGCGTCACTGACAGCCACGCTAGTGCTGAGGAAGAAACCAAACATGTTGATAAACTAAGTAACGGAGACAAAATTGATGATGGGCAGCAGCTTCATAGTGGACACACTAATGCAATCGCTAATTCGATTGCCCAGCGTGGCTATTATAGGCATTTACCTCCTAATGCGTCTATATGTATAGTTAATAAGAGAGGCCTATGTCCAGCAGTGGACTGAGACAAGCTGATGATGTGATTTTTGTGATGAGAAGTAACATCGAGTCTATAGGATTGCTCGAAAAGGGGTTGTTTAAAGAAACTAAAAACACATTTTTTTTTTTAATAATAATCGGGAATACCGTAAACAATAAAATGACCTAGTTGGAGACCAAGGGAATCGAACCCCTGTCGCGACTGTTGTTCTGCCAATCGACGTAGATCGGCAACTTTATAATAATATGTAATAAATGTAGTCTCTTTGGAATCGCAAACGTCCAATATCATACTCCTTTTGTGGATCATTATCACCCAAATAATAAGGAAAAATATGACAAAAGTAGGCAGTATTTAATTATTAGGTAGATCAAGAATGGATTGTAGAGAAGACCCAAGCTATGAAAAAAAACATAAATGCTATTATAATTTAAAAGAATTTTTCAATGACATTAATGTTTAATTTTTATTTGTAAATTTATAATTCTGTAATTTTTGTACTTAGGATAAGGTAGTAGTTAAGACTAGTTTTAAGGTTATAATTATTTGCAGTGCTGTGCCCTTACAGGGTATCATATCTGTCATGTATTGTATTTTATATGAAGTTATGATAGCATGAATAAATGAATATAAATGAATATGAAATGCTTGTTGCTTATTGTTTATAAAGTAAATTAAGTCCACTAATAATCTTATCGTTGTATATGTGGAAAATGTATAAGCAAATATCAAAATAAACTTACAACTCGGCACAAAAGCTGAAGAAATGAAGCATATCCCCGCAAGACAGTACGCCACACAAATTGGCGCTTTCCTTCCAAAGCGATTCAGCGTCAACGCAGTGACGATTCTCGTAGGGACAGCGACTAGCTGCAACGCTGAGTAGTTGAGGTACTTGTTTCCGATGATGCCCGTTGAGTAGATGATGGCGCTGGTGTAGATGAAGGAGAGACAGATAAAACAGGCTGAAATGAGAGTCAAACGGAGGAGGATAGTGCGGGAACGGAGGACAGAGAGGAGGTGCTTTGTTGAAAAGGAGGGAGTTGAGGTTGTCTGAAAATAAAAATTGTTATTTAGATGTGCTATCTTGCCAAAGCCGGAAAACGTCATGTAAGAAGAGCTTCACTTTCAAGAGCATTAGATAGAAAATACTATTTGGAAGAATGGGGTAAGTTGATGTAGCTACTTAGTTATTCTTGTACTTTTCTCTAAACTGATATTCAATGGCTATTTTGCATGATAAATTAATGTAATTTCTAGTTTTATTTGTCAAAAGTTAATGGAAAGGCATAGTGAGGCCTAAGATCTGTACCCAAATGGCTACGTTCGTAATGCTTAATAACTTTGTAATCTTGTTCTCCCGGAACGCATATCAGAACTTAATACAAATGGAATTGGTGAAAACACTCATAGCTTTTCAAATAAATTGCGTCATGTTTTTTCATATTTCATTTAACCAGTTCAGGTGGCTGATGATACTTCTGTGGTGTGCTGTTTATCGTGATACGCGCCACTTTCGTATTCGCATATCTGTTAAAACATGACGGCAACGTTGACAAACAATTATTTACAATGGATCCATCATAAGCCTACAGTAAATTATAAAGTCAAGGTTTAGTCCTAAATGTCCTCACCTCTTCACTCTTCGTTTGTTCGATAGTCTTCATCATCTGCTTGGCCTTATTCGACAGCTCAACATTGTTTATCTTAGCGACCTTGTTGAGCACCCTCACTGCCTCATCGTTCTTGTTATGCGCTAGCAGCCATCGGACTCCTTCGTCTATTAGGAATATGTAGAAGACTACGACTAGGAGGGGCGCGTAGACAGCTCGGAGAAGGTGGCGCCAATAGGGGACCTGAAAATGGAATAATGGTAATGTAGTTTTGTCCCAACTATTCTCATGGGCAGAGCCGGATTAACCAGGCGCAGAGCCTTGAACATAATTCGCATATTAATGGGAATGGACGCATTACGGTAGCCACGTTGCCAATCGCTCAGTATCGTACCTAGTTTAATTAAATTTCTCTTTTACTCTTTCCTATTAGCGTGGCAAAGATAGTTTGCGTTTCATTCATGTTTTAGGGGTTAGCAACTGATAACTTGGCTACACACCTAGTTCAGTAACTGTATGTTATAAGTTATAATACTAATACTATCTTGTAAATAAATACCTTCCAGGCGATAAGGCCGAAGAAAGCTGTACCGATGTTAGTGAAGATATCCCATATACAGGAGAAGGCAACACGTCCGTTTTGACTCACGGCTTCCAATGCTGGAACGTAACAAATTAAATTCTTTACTTTGTTGAAAATTTCGAAATACATAATATTTCATCAGGTTTAGTAGTCAAATTATTACTAAGGTTAGTGTGGCTAATTCCGGCATATTTTATTTGTAAGGAAAGTCCATCATATGCGTCTTATATTGTCTAACTAGTTAGGGGTGAAAACCAGTTGGTAGACGGACTTTCCCGATATACCTACGGTATTATGCGCATTGACCTTATATTAAGTTTCATCATAATCAGAAATAAGGACAAAAATTATTTAAAAATATTCTTTAATATGTGTGAAGGAAAATTATGTTGCGTGTTGTGAAGAAAGTAAATGTCTGGCGTAAAAACTAGTATATTTGCAAATTCTTGGTATTACATTGCATAGGAGACCTTATCGTTTGGAGAGCCGTGATGATGAAAAATTATGATGTTTTCCATTCCACTTTTTAATATATGATGTGACTTAACCTCGTAAGGCCCATTCTATTTTTAGGGCAAGTGAAATAATCGCCCAGTGTCCTAAAAAAAGAACATTTTATTTTTAATTTTGGGTCCTACAAAATAAAATTCATATTTCTTTGCAAAATTTGACGTAATGGGCAGTTATAAGTAAATTTTGTTGTCCTAAAAATAGGACGTTGGGCCTTACGAGGTTAAGCTCGTGATTTACGTGATCAATTGAAATTAACGTGGATATTTACGTGAGGAAAAATAATACTGATGGTTCTAATACTCACATAGCACCATAGAGGCGTTTCCGTAACCGAAGGCCGTCTCGATGAACTCGAGAACCAGCAGCATCCAATAATTGACGGAGAAGGACTTTATCAACCCCACTACACCCACGAAAAGAGGAGTGCCTACGATAATCACTTTCCGGCCGTATCTGGAACATATACCAACATTATTTCTGAAGGCACGTTGTTACAACGTGGTAAGTTGTTACTAAACCACTCTCTTATAGTTAGTATTCTTTACCACTCGTCACTCTTCAAGTGATTCGAAAAAAATCCAATC
This sequence comes from Thaumatotibia leucotreta, assembly GCA_025490895.1. Classification (NCBI taxonomy): domain Eukaryota; kingdom Metazoa; phylum Arthropoda; class Insecta; order Lepidoptera; family Tortricidae; genus Thaumatotibia; species Thaumatotibia leucotreta. The sequence continues at coordinate 7,848 of JALPQI010014478.1, read as the reverse complement.
ATAATTTGCCTTTCATAATCTCTTCTTTATTTTTTATTTTTATATACAAGGCGGCCAAATACTATGTGCATTTCCCTTGCCTTTAAAGTTTTGGCACTCAGAATAAGTCCCCTAAGAGGATTTTGGAAGTTTCAGAAAAGTCTTTTCTTTATTACGTGCCTACTGCCTACCTACTAGGTCCTATTATTACTTAAAAGAACTACTTCTGAATCTTGAAATGTGTTAAGCCGAGTTGCTGCAAGGTTCGAAACAAAGTTATATGCAAGAAATAGTTGCAGATAGTTGCTACTCACTCTTAGGCTGCGTTTCCACCAGAGATGTGCGAGGATGTGTTTCCATACAAATGACATCTATTAATGACTCGAGCAAGGTGTCATTTGTATGGAAACACATCCTCGGATTCTCTGGTGGAAACGTAGCCTTCTAGTTGCATCTTAAAACTTGCAGCAGTAACTTGCACCTGTAAATTGAGCAGGCCTAACCAAGATGCCATTTTACAATCGTATTATAATGTGCGATGAGTAATAAAAATATGCGAATGACAGTGACCATTTCCGTACATTACTATGCTCACGTGACTAATCGCTTATCGTATACGATTGCAGCATGGCTTGGCTAGGCCTGCAGCTTTAGAGATACAGAAATCTAAGCCAGATTTGAAAAACGTACCTATCTGATACGAATCCGTAGAGCACGTATGAGATGATGAGCCCCAAGTTGTGGACAGTGCCAATCATGGTTCGTTTCCACGGTTCGCAACCCAGGTCAAACTGTAAAGATAAAATAAAAGTTATTGAGACAAAGTTTAGAGAGTTATAGAGACTAACCCCGTTATTCATAAACGTCTGCTAACTTAGCAAGCCGCTAACTATTGTTTGTCCCTTTCGGTCTTACCAATACGTCCACTTGAGTTAAAGGGACAAACAATACTTAGTGGCTTGTTAAGTTAAGAAGCGTTTATGAATAAGGGGGTTAATATTTATGTTCAATATAAAAGTAAATGTATCGGTGCCTATTGATTTCTCGGTATCATGCGTAACCTACCTACTTTGAGAATAGGAATTGATTTGTCTTCAAGTAAAAATACATTTTTGTATTGGTAAAAGGATTTCCTAAATGTCGTTGGAATATTAGTGATACCTACTGTTATGCTATTGGTTCGCCGCGTCGTGTTCAAATACGTAAGAATTTAATTTTAGTAACATGATATTAATGTACCTATGTAAAAATACGTTATTCTTGTAATAAATCAACTTAATCCAATAACGCGGCGTCCTAGGTCAGCTATTCCCTTGCGAACGCAACGCGAAATGACGCGACACGACGCGACGCGTAAAATTCAAATAACGGCCAGCTAATACAAGGGACCGTCATGACCAATTGCGGCGCAGAAGCGGGCGACGCGACACCACGCGAAGCGAACGCGATAAGTTTGTTTGATATTTTCGCGAGAACAAGACGCGATGCGCGGATGTACGAGTGGAGTGGCGATGGCGTGGGCTCTGCGCGAGCACATACGAATAGACCATCGCAACGCGTACATTCGCGACTTCATCGTATCGAATCGCTTCAAATCTTGTCGCTTTGAATCGCCTACTTAAGACATAGCGCCTAAGAGTGGAATGAGATTTTTTTTTTTTCTAATTCTCAAAGCGAGTGATGAAGGGATTTTATTGGAGATCCTTCTCTTGAATGAATCCCACAAATCACCCTATATGTGTTTTTTGGCCCATAGGTGATATTAGTAACTTACGTCAACGGAAACGGAACTGTATGACAGGAAATTAAATCATCATCATCATTATTCGGACCGTAGCGCATAGAAACTTTCCAACCGGGCGTGCTCTAAGGATGCTGAACTCGCTACTGTCATGGGCACCAGAGTTTGATATCTTTGCAACTCATTGGGCAAATATATGTCGGACTTGTTTAGCATATTGTGAGGCATTGGAAGTAACGTAAATGTATACTAGGTAGTTCGCTCCCATGCTTAATTAAGTGTGTGTAATTTTTGTATTTTAATTTGTACAGTGCTTTGGTTTTACTGTAATGCTGTATAAACATTGTTAAAATAATAAATAAATAAATAAATAAATAAATTATCATCATCATATCAGCCGAAAGACGTCCACTGCTGAACATAGGCCTCCCCCAAAGATTGCCACATTAAATTAAATTATTGTAGGTAAAGTTAATCTATCCCACAAATAATATGCCTAACGTAAATAATGCCTTATTATCTAGATTAATAATCTTTTTATGGATTTCAAATGTCTTTAATAGTTGGGTATTCAATGTAAACAACTCTCAATTATCTAAAGTATACTGATTGAAGCCTATTTAGTATGTAATTAGTTACGCTACGCATACATTCTAGTAGGTACGAGGGGCATATTATTCACTTTAAATGTAGATACTTATTCAAATCATGGCACAATACTACTACGCATAGAAACTGTCGTTTTGAAGTTTCTGTTGACAAGTTTATTCTGTTTTATGAAAGACGAACTACGAGTTTATTTTGTTGAAACTAAAATACCATTAAGGTCATTTTCAGTAAAATTATGAATGCAAAATTCGAGAGTAAGGTAGAAGGTTTTATGCTAATTAAATATACTGTTTTTAGTTATGCCCTATTATTCGTTTATAATTATTATCAACTCAATTTTTGGGTGATGGTTAAAAACTCGATTACTTAATAGATATTAATCACACATTTTTGTTATTTACGAAAATATGAAAAAAATACGAATAGACGCATTTATGGATTGGATTATCTTTATTCACATTTGGCATAGAAATTGATAGGTACCATTTTTCTGAAAACTAGTGAACTACATATTATATTCCCTTAACTATGACGACCAGCAAATCAAGGTTTTGGCCAGTCACACAAAGGCCGTGGGATGACAAGCTACCAAGGTCTTTCATGTGTGCAGTCAGATAATAACAAGGAAATTAACGAGTTGCATTCACATATTGGGTTCAAATGATGTTGGCCGTGTGGTAACGGCAGTAAAATTTAGTTTGTCTCTACCCCAACTCTTCTAAGAATCGACTAATTTATTTAGTTATTGATTTATTGATTACACAAGAACGGCTTACACCAATTACACTTAATAAATAAAAACATATCTCGGGACATCTTACACAAATCGACCTAGTCCCACGGTAAGCTCAATTAAGGCTTGTATTGTGGGTAGCAGGCGACGATATATACAATAGGTAGATACGTATAGATATTTAAATACATAGAAAGCCATGACCAAGGAACAAATATTTGTGATAAATAAATACACAAATAATGCCCTCGCTGGGATTCGAACCCGATACCTCCAACTTCGTAGGCAGGGTCACTACCAACTAGGCTACGGAGGCTGACAAAATACTTGTTACCTTTGTTGTTGTTACTAAGGGATTGAAGTGTCACTGGCCATTCTTTGATAGAAAATTGATGATGGGCAGCAGTGTCATCAATCATCATAGTGGACACATTCCTGTGATCACCAATACGCTTTCCCAGCGTGGCGATTACGGGCCTACTACATATACATTATGGGGAAACTAGTCAATTGAATGAACAGTTGTACCGCGGGCGGCCTTGTTGAACTTGGCCCTGGCAATGACCAGCGCGGTCCGGCGCGCGCGCATCCGAGCTGACGTCATTTGTCACGCTACTGACAATGTCACTATCATGTGCAACTGTTAGTAGTCGAGCCGAGTCGATTTGTGTATTTATTTATCACAAATATTTGTTCTTTGGTCATGGCTGTCTATGTATTTAAGTATATGTATGTATCTATCTATTATACATACATATCGTCGCCTGGTACCCACATCACAAGCCTTAATTGAGCTTACCTGGCTCGATTGATGTGAAGATGTCCAAAATTTTTTATTTATTTATTTAAATTACATAAAATGTTGAGCAGTGTACATAAAGAGTATAAAACATTATGAAATAGCCATAGATTATATAATAGTCAATTGAATGAACAGTTGTACCGCGGGCGGCCTTGTTGAACTTGGCCCTGGCAATGACCAGCGCTGCGCGGCGCGCGCGCATCCGAGCTGACGTCATTTGTCACGCTACTGACAATGTCACTATCGTATGTGCAACTGTTAGTAGTCAAGCCGTAGGCATTTCTTTGAGCGTTTCCGCCGTGACTTCGGTGGCAACATTATTACGCGATTTTAGTGGGTATCTCATATTTTATTAGATTATCTTGGTAGTTTTATCAACTACGTCTATATAGTTTGGGAAATATTATTTGACCGACTGTTATCTTACTTACGACCTTTTGTTTTGCGTTAACACTTATTAGACAATCAGCAGTCTAGCACTTTTCTATTGTTAATGATGCAAAACTAAAGGTCGTAAGTAAGATAAGAGTCGGTCAAATAATATTTCCAGAACTATACTAAGATATCAGTAAATTCATACATCTCTCAAGGGACTCGTGTGATAAGACTGCCCTCGAAGTCACAGAGCGATTGAAACGCTCGTAGAAAAGCCCTATTAAAGTCAATAGTAGTGGCGAACAATGAAAACATTTTTTTTCTTTATTTAAAAATCTGTACAATTTATAAAGACTTCCGTAGCCTAGTTGGGAGTGGTACTTACGGAAACTCTACATGTAAACATGTTACAGCAGCCTGTTATACATATAGCCTCCGTAACCTAGTTAGTAGTGACCCTGTCTACGAAGCTGTTCCGAGTTCGAATCTCGGCGAGGGCAATAAATGTGTATTTATTTATAACAAACATTTGTTTCTTGCTTGGTCATAATGTAAAATAATCACTATAATAATTCTTATCCAATGTTTTAACGTAACCAACACGTGACAGATTTTTTTAAACAGCCTAAGTTCCTTGCTGATATACAGTGTGTAAATCTAATACGGGCGGTCAATTAAAGCAGGCATGGGATTCATTAGTGTTAAAAAACCTTGTAATCCATGATGGATTACAAGGTTTTTTTAAAGTTACTCTTAATTAAGATATCATAATTAAGAGTCGAAGACGAATGTTATTGTTGATATGGCAGTGATATCATCTGCTTTTAAAATTAGCTGTCAACTAGTGTTTAACTCGTGTATGTTGCTCTACATTGCGCGCCGAATCATTATGTATGGAAAATTTTGTTTGCTCTTATTTCAAGTAAAAGTTATTTGAATGTAATTATTATGTCGTGAACTAACACCCATTAAGAGCTTCGCCCGTATTAGACTTACACCATGTATTCATTCTTCATTCATCAAGTTGGTTCTGTAGTTGACAATTCAGTAGAGTAACAAATGACAAGCGCCGGTCATTGCCAGGGCCAAGTTCAACAAGACTGCTCCCAATGCAATTGGTGCATCGAGTGTTGTCAATTGACTACATAGTTTACTATTGTTACTTGTTTTATCATAGAAATTGCAAACAATGTAACAAACCATGCAAAGAAATATTCATAGTCTAGCGTTATTTTATTGCTTTAATTGTAACCCTTAATTGATGACATGAGTGTGAATGGGCTTACAGTAGAAGATGCCCAGGATTGCGCAAAGTGGAGGAAAGAGAACCCTGGCAATAGGGATAACGCTAGGTAGAAGAAGAATAACCCTTGTAACCCTTAATTTGGCAATGTTCGTCACAATAAACATCAAGTCTTGGATCCAATTATTGTTTTTTTTTAAGACACAATGGCAAGGAACCTAGAACGCACGATTTTTTTGAATACAAACAATATCCAATTTATGGGTTAAATAGATTTAGCAGTATTCAATGACCTAAATTGGAAATTAAACACATTTTTAATTCAAGATATCGAGTGCTCTCAATTGAATACATAGTATAGGTACTTGCTTTATAGAAGTTGATAACAATGTAACAAAACATTCAAAGAAATATTCATAGTCTAGCGCTATTTTATTGTTTAAATAGATTTAACATTATTCAATGACCTACATTGGAAATTAACCACATTTTTAATTGAAGGTTTTGTTTCCGTTCTTCCGTGTCCTTTTGTGCAATATATAATTACATATTATATTTTTTTTATGGAATAGGAGGCAAGTGACCGTAAGTATCGCCTGATGGTAAGCGATACCGCCGTGTGGTGACGGTAGTAAGAATACATTTGTCACCACCCCAACTTCTCCTGCGGGTGTTGTAAGAATCGACTAAGGGATTGAAGTGTCAACTACTTGCCCAGCGTGGCGATTATGGGCATTTTCCTCCTAATGCACATAGTTAATAGGAGAGGTCTACGTCCAGCAGTGGACTATCATAGGCTGACGATGAGAATGGGAATGATGAGAAACGATCACCGTCGCCTATGGACCCGCAACACCCGTGGTATTACAAGTAAGTTGACAACCTTTAAGATGGGAATTACGCTCATTTCTTGAAGATTTGAAGATCGTAACGGTAAATAAGAAAAACAATACAAAAAAGCATTTGTCAGCCCCCGTTGCCTAGTTGGTAGTGACTGTATCTATAAAGCTGGAGGTTTCGCGTTTGAATCCCGGAGAGGGCTTTATTTGTGTATTTATATTTATCACAAATATCTGTTACTTGGTCATATCATAGCTATAGTCGCTTGGTCGTAGTAATGGACTCATATCTATCTGTTATATATATATCGTCGCCTCCACCCGTCGTATCCACATTACAAGCCTTAATTGAGCTTACCTAAGTCGATTTGTGTGACATGTTCCAAGATATTTATTATTTATTTTGATGTATAATTTGTAGGAATCGCATGCTTGAGTCTTAAGTACTTTTTTTTTTTTTTTTTTTTTTTATATGAAATAGGCTTACTCATGGCCACAGACTAGCCAAGGGCAGAGACGTGGCCTTGAGAGACTTGTTATTTATAACATAATAAATCATTTTCTACTCACCTCAGCAGCAATACTATTATAGTTCTCATAAACGACTCGATCGCACGCCACCGTATCACTAGAACTGAACCGATCCGGGCTGCATGAATTGGACGTGTTCCAATGCCGGCTCGATATGGACGCGTTCAAGGAATAGTATGGAGCCGCTCTGTAGCAAGTATTGGACGCGTTGTGTAGCGCGAATTCCGTCCATGACGCGTTGAAACTGGGGTCTATTGAGTCGCATTCAGGAACTGCACATCTGAAATAACAATTTTTTTTTTTATTTTTTTTTATTTTATTTCAAGTACCAATACAACTATCATGAGTTACCCAATGCGACAGTGTAGTAAACTTAAACCTAAATACACATTCATTATTAGACACGTAACATAAAACGAACAAAGTAGTACTGTATATACTGTATACATCATCATTTCATCATCAGCCTACGTAAGTGAGCAAGCGGATTGGCGATCGCAGTAATGTGTCCACTATGATGACGCTGCTGCCTATCATCAATCTTTTATCAAATAATGGTCAGTGACACTTGAATCCGATCACCACCCCAACTCCTCCTGCGGGTGTCGTAAGAGTCGACTAAGGGATTGAAGTGTCACTGTATACCTACATACAGTGTGTAAATCTAGTATGAGCTTTAAATAGTTACTATGCAAGGTGATTATGGGGTCGTGATCTCAACTGTGAAAACCGTCATCATCATCAGGGATTAGTATTACTCAAGATGACCAATCTAGATGAATATGTAGGTGATAAATGTACTACTTACATAATAAACGTTTATTGCCTTTACATAATACATCTTAAATAAAATATTCATTTTTATCGCAGCACGTGCACGATTTCGTAATTTCCGTTATTGTTTTATATAACAAATGATAATTAATCAATTATAATACGTGACAAAAGTAAACAAAGCATTGTTTCCATAATTATACTCTAAGACAACGAATTAAC
>JALPQI010014477.1:0-32775 GCA_025490895.1 Thaumatotibia leucotreta | reverse complement strand
AATGCTCTTGCTCAAAGTCACCCTGATTATTTTGCTACCATCAGGGTCGTCCGTTTATATAGTGGTGCCATCTATGAATCTGTTTCCAAATTGATAGGCACGCGAAATTCTAGCATTACGTCTGGGTATGTATGAAATCAAGCGCTAGGGAAGTTTCGTACGCGACAATACATATTAATACCAAAACTTTTCGTTAGGTGGCGTTAAGAGTATTTTTTTAAACCTTTTAGTATAGCTTATCCTTTGAGAATTTAGTAATGGAGTCGGCTTCATATCGTTTCCCCTCTGCCAAAGACTTTGGCCAAGAATTTGTACATTGACCAAATCTGTTTATAAAAACTATTTCATTAATCGATTCTTCGCAGTCTTGTAATCGTTATGTACCCGTAACAAGCTCCGTCAAAATGCCTGTATGTGCTATGTATGGATTCTAAACTCGTTCAAATACATCATGTATACAAAATATGCGATACCATTTCATATCTTGCCTTTATTTGTTTATATTACAACATTTTATTACATAAAATTGTTCAAGAAAATCAAGTACCAGCGAATCGATAGCAAAATCGGTTTCAATAATATCGCACACAATTCGTATTTTCATTTTTGACTGATGGAGAAAGTTTGACATTTATTGTATTCTCGTATTTAAGGTTAATAAGGTCTACCCATCTTTAAATTTTGTAGGAAATATCAGACTTAGTGAATCAAGTAAGACAGAAGACTCTGCCTTGGTCTAATGTTAAGCTTATATGTAAGCCAATAAGGTTGAATATTTATTGCGCTTATTTGGAATACGTATTACGCGCGAAAATACATAGTGATGTAAACGTTACTCTTTATGACACAATGTCGAGAGTAGGTATAAAATGTCGAGATACGGACACTTGTGTTTACGTATATTAGTGTTCTCACAGTAAGTAAATAAAAACACAGTCTTATCGAATTCAATAACTTCATTTTTACAAGTGCTACTTAACGCTAGCTGGACCTATATTATAAATTGTATTTAGGTACTTACTAAAATATCACTAAGGAATATCAAAATATCACTGGCCTTATTGCAAAAACTTGTATTGTATACGCACCTACGCACCTTGTACCTACGCACTTGTATTCAAATTGTATCCTTACGAGTATTCACAATTAAGCCTCAGTGAGTTTTACCCCAGCTAACTAAAACTTTCTTACTACAACAAAATAAATAATACTCGTATGTACACTCGTATGGACATACATTGTTTTCTTTCACAACCGCTAATTAATATTATTTATTAAATATTATAATTGATTTACGGATTTCGAAATGCACGTGATTGACCGAGACTTCCTTACAGTTACAGCCTTCGTAGTCAAAGATCGCGATAAACGAAAACATAATCAATTGAAGTAGGTTAAAGGCAAGACATTCAGGCGGTTTTGTATTAAAATTGGTTGATTAATTAATTACTGTTACTAATTGTCTGTTTACTTTTATTTAAATATATATGCTCCTGACCGTTTTCGGCCACGGCGACTGCTTCAACTCCTATGTTGACGCTCATGTGCTCTCTTGTGGCTGACGTAGCCGATCTTGTTAATAAAGACCCGTGTACACAACGGGCACGAGAGAACACCATTTACATAGTGATAGCTGATTGCCGCTGGTGGTCGGGCTTTCAGCTTATCCCTCTTGTCGTCCAGTTCTGTACGACGTTGGGATTCAAATAAATTAGTTTGCTTCCTAACCAAAGATCTCCACCCAGGTCGATTGGTGGCCTGCTCCTCCCACTGTGATGGCTCAATGGCGCAGTTTTTCATATGGCGCTTGAGCACGTCCTTGTATCTGAGGAGTTGCCCGCCATGCTTTCGCTTGCCATCCTGCAACTCAGAGTAAAAGACACGCTTAGCCACCCGATCCTCTGCCATCCTTGAGACGTGGCCGCTCCATCGCAACTGACGTCGCATGAGGTAGACTTCGATTCCACCCACGTTGGCTCTCCGTAAAACTTCGGTGTTCCGGACTCTGTCGGACCAGCTGATCTTTAAGATTTTACGGAGGCATTTCAAAGACTCAAAACAACAATATATAGTACCAAGGTGCACGTCAATCTATGACGTTTAGAAAAATATATCGATACGATAATCTTCAGACACTTGAAAGCCATATTAATCAGTTCGATTACACCTACGTCGATAGTTTGAAATTGTGTCCGCATAGAAATTTTACTGTATTAGTGTGATAATTTAACTTAGTGTTGTGGTATTGTTTAAGTGTGCCTGAGTTAGTAACGAGAAGAAGAAATGCATTTGTAGTTAGATCGTTTACATGTGTGCTACCTCGTCCCCCTCGGAAATTGGCAGAATGTTTTGTTAGGAAAGTTATAGCGATACCGTCTCCCCATACTAAATCCTCAAAGAGCTTATCACTAAAATGAGGTACTATTGTATGAAGATATTCATAAACGAGCTAGTTTTGTAACAACGGGAAGTCCCCAATAGGCTGGAATAACTATTTGCATACAATTTGCCATGCATACAGAAAAGTCAGGTAACTCTGTTCTGTCTTCGATTGTACCTTCCGTGTAGGTACTTAATCAATTTTTAACCGACTTCAAAAAGGAGGAGGTTTACAATTCGTCGAAATCTTTTTTTTTTTTTTTATGTATGTTCCCCGATTACTCGAAGACGCGTAGACCGATTTGAAATATTCTTTTTTTGTTTGAAAGGGTATACCTTCTAGTTGGTCCCATTGTCACCGAATCCAGATCTGATGATGGGATCCTGGAGAAATCGAGGGAACTCTTCAAATGTTGTAGGCACACATGACATTTTTCATTTATTTTCGAAGACTAATCAAGTATTTGCATCTAGTCATGAACATCTTAAGTTGGTGATCTGATGATGGAAGGTACAACTCTTTAGCAATTAGGAGTTGGGGGATAATTCTTTAAGTATAACATATTTCGTGTATTTTGGAAGCTATTTGAGTATTTGCCTTTAGGTGGTCATCCTTTCATGTTGGTGAGCTGATGATGTAAGGTACAACTCCTTGGAGATTAGGAGTTGGGGATAATTCTTTAAATGTAACATATTTCATATATTTTGGAGGCTATACGAGTATTTGCCTTTAGGTGGTCATAGTCTCATGTTGGTGAGCTGATGATGAAAGGAATAACTCCTTAACGATTAGGGGTTGGAGGATCATTCTTTGTATATAACAAATGTCATACATTTTCGAGATCTATTCAAGTGTTTGCTTAGTAGTTATGACATGTCGGTTAGCGGTTAGTGATTCTTTAAATAATATTGGCATGCTAAGTCTCATCATCATCATCATCATCATCAGCCCATAGTCGTCCACAGCTGGACATAGGCCTTCCCCAATTCGCGCCACCATACTCGGTCCTCAGCTCTCCGCATCCAACCACTTCCCGCCACTTTCTTTAGATCGTCGGTCCATCTGGCGGGAGGGCGGCCCACCGGGCGAGTCGTACGCCAGTTCAGGTTTTATGGCCTACTACAGTGCAGTACATTCTAATTATAAGTATTTAGAGCATACTGAATAACGATTTTATATTTACACTACTAAAAAGCAAAAAATAAAATATTTTAAAAATAAAAATAAAACCGCCTTCAAAAATTCGCCCGAACTAAAAAGTTAAAAATAATTTTGGTTCCTACTTCTTAGGATTTCCTACCCAAACCTTTAAACCTTTTACCCTATTCATTGAAATAAAACATTATGGCTAGGTACCCTACAGATTTCTTAGAAGTCGGTGCCAAGCCAAATATGTTCACTTTGCGAGTACTTATATGTATTTGATAGAGCTTTGTAACTTACTGTCACTCCGGTTATGCTTTCATGAAAATAACTGAGGCAGACCATTCTGTTGATAAAAACGTAATCGGAGTGACAGTGAGTTACAAAGCTCTATCTAATATATACCTATGAGCGTTTTCGGCTTGGCACCGACTTCTAAGAAATCTGTAGGGTACCTAGCCATAATGTTTTATTTCAATGAATAGGGTAAAAGGTTTAAAGGTTTGGGTAGGAAATCCTAAGAAGTAGGAACCAAAATTATTTTTAACTTTTTAGTTCGGGCGAATTTTTGAAGGCGGTTTTATTTTTATTTTTAAAATATTTTATATAAGTTGTATATTGTACGATTATTATGGTATGACATTATTCATTAACGTCTTTAAAATCTTTTGTGTGACTTTTTTACGAGCAGGGAGTTAAGGCTAATGAAAATTCTCGTTCAGTCGCCAGACTGCGAATCAAGCATGCGAAAGAATCCAAAATGTCCAAATGGAATCTTGATCCTAGGTGCATTTAGACCAAATGAGCGTTCGCTTATTCTATCCCCCAGTCTATGAAATTCGTTCGTTACACAAAACGTGATTCATCGAAATTCCTTGATTTCGTTGAGTGGGGATAAAATGAGTTAATGCTCGTTTGGTCTAAATGCACCTTTAGGATCATTCACGTGAACGAATTTTGATTGTAAGGGAAAGACCGGATGAGTTACCTCATTAGCAGAGTCCGGAATTCTGGTAGCATTTTTGGGCTGTCATAGGGACTTCTCGCTTATCTACTACCGATTATACATAAGTATATCGATAAATTCAGAATACAATGTTAAATAATTATGATTACAAATAGAAGTAACCGCAGCCGGTCTTATCGCTAATGAGCGATCTCTTTTAGATAACCTTTGGATACCAACTTTTTGGAAATTATAAATAGAAATTAAAATACATATTTTATTAATCCTTATTATTAATATTTGTGGATTTCTTATGGCTATTAAACATTTTTCGGAAGAAATTGCTACGAGAATTGCTATTGAGCCTTATGATATCATGTTGCAAATCTCTATTTAACATTTTCAGCCCCTCAAAACTTATCTTCGTTTTGGGGGCATTTTTGAGCTGGCGTTAGACGTCCATGTTTAAAATGGTCGCAGCATTTATCACAACTAACAAATAAGGTGAATCCTAGCAGCTAAGCATAAAAATAAACTTGCATGTTTCAGAATTATAACTAACGTGAGAATTTATTTAAAAATCCAGCAAAACGGGTTACTCACGTAATTTAAGCCGATAATTGCTCGACATGTTTTGATCCATTTAAAGGATCCTCGTCATGGAGTACCGAGTACCGAATTAAACGTGAGTAACTCGTTTTGCTAAATAGGTATTTAAAACTTGGATGTAATCACTTTCCACCCTTGTGAATGAAAATCAGTTAGGTACACTGCTTTTCAATCACGGAAATTTCATTTAAGGAAAGAAGCTAATAATGGTGAACAAATATTGTTTTTCATCAAGGCAGCAATGGTATGACCTCCTTGACCTTCCCAACGGACTACCAACCAACCGGATAAAGTAAGCATGCTCCGCGCGTAAAGATCCCGTAAAGGGATTCCGTACGAGACAAACTTGTTGAATAAATCCCGGAAATCCCGCGGGGCTCCCGTGCATCGAAATCAGGTGGCCTACCGTGAACTAGGAAGTTCGGAAAATTCGAGCATTTGTCTCTGTTACTATACAAAGGCGTCATCGGCGTGATAGAGACAGATTCTAGAAATAGGTATAAAAATAGGTAAGTACATTGGGGCGTTTTCACAAATGGACAAAAGGCTTATTCGACTCAGAATCACAATCTCTTTCGTTTCTGTTAGGAGAAAAAATATGTCCCATAATTTTCATTCAGTTCTCATTCCTTCTATTACGCCACCGGCTTTGAACATCTATGGAATAAACATTTTGGGACATTTTTTTTCTCCTATTAGAATCGAAAGAGCTCGTAATCCTGAGTAGAACAAGCCCAATCTTGTCCGAATTAAATTTTAATGACAAAGTGATTTCAACAACCGTTTGTGAAAACGCCCATTACCGCTGCCAAATATCAATACGTGCAGGTATTTTCATTTACTTATTTCAAAAACTGCTTACGGTTTGTTTCACGATCCGCGAATAAACATATCCGTTTTTTTATGTGACGAAGGTAGACAGCTCTCAGCTCGCCTGATAAAGCAGTAACTGAGGACCATGTACAATAGTGATCAGAAAGTCGCCTATGCGCTGCCTACCCTGAGGACTTACATGGATTGCCTCTATCTATGCCAGTAATTACACCGGCTATCTTACCCCCAAACTGAAACACAGCAGTGCAAACTTAGCGGCAGGTTAATAGGTAAGATGGTGGTAGCTATCCGGGCGGACCCTTCAAAATTTTATCCGTCAGATAAAAATAGTTCAATGGTAAATCCTATTATGAGCCCTATTCAAAACTTGCATGTTTAATTTTGACGACATATTTGAAAGCAATGTAATTGTTGCACATCTGTCATTTTGTGCCATTGGGGGTATGTGATCCGTGTGGTTAGATCAAGTTATAAAATCTAAAACTTGTAGGTACATAATGTGCAAAGTATGAAAGTATGTATTATATATTATCATTCGTATCTAAGCGATTTGGATATGAAACGTGTTCGTTCTATTTTATCTTGTATTGATACAATACTACCTATTGTTTTACTTAAGTACTTATATTGTTTTTTTCACATCAATCACAATAGTACATTTCGATGAAAGTGCAAAAAAAATGTTCTACGACGAGGGTGAAAATTGGAGCCCGAGTGAAACGAAGGCGACAATCACCCGAGTTAAAAATAAGTTTTTACACGTGTATCGAACGACTTTTTTCATAACAAGTACCTTAAAAAGAGAAATTTACGCACGCGAAGCGTGCGCAAAGTTTACTTTTCCGCACTAGTTATGAAAATAACTTTTTGTTTTATTTTATGCCCTTTGCAGAGACTTGTGAGGGAAGAACAAAAATTCGTTTTTAGTTCACTGTGCTATATTAACCCTGCCTGTAATAAGTATTATATGTACATATATCCGCCAAAACTGACTTACATTAAATCGAAACTACACAAAAGATTTCCCGAGCACAAAGGACCCGAATAAACATTAACGTACGATTAAACGACATTTTTATTAGAAACAAATAATGCCACAACAATGTCCTTAAGCCGCAGGATTCTACAATAAGCATAGCCGTCGTAAGTGCACTTAAAATTTCATGCTATTTTGTCCTTTACTGTTTCGCGATATGGGACAGAATCGCGTGAGATTGTTGGATAATACTGAATGGGGCTAAAGCATGAATTGGTCGCAGGAGGGCGTTAAATAATGCGCTCAGAAATTATTGTGGGAACCATTGTGTACGAGTAGACCCCCAGAATGAACTACTGAGCGAAAATAAAGTAATTCAGTAAAGGGCCCATACGATAGACTAGCGGCCCATGCTGAAAAAAATATGGGTCATTTGAACCACCAGGTGACCTATCTAGAACGATATAAGAGCATAAAATAATAAGATTCAGCACTATGCCGTCACTTGTAAGCTGTCCAACTGACTCCTGGTGAGAATTTAAAAGTACAGGTAGAGTGAATACATTTTGGTCATATATTTTTGTACGGCATTCTTACCACCGATAGACCCATGAAAAATAATAAGAAAACGCACAGTGCCGTACAAAAATTGTGAGCCACAAAGTCAGATTTTTTTTTTATTTTCCGACAATCAACAGGGTAAATTTGGTCATTTGATTTTGTACGGCATCTGTGTCATATTATTTCAATACTGCTTCTAATCCATTATTCCGCAACGCCGTACAAAAATCATGTGACAAGGGGAAAAAATCGAGGGTTGCAATCCCTTCTCTTTCCGTGGTCCAGGGGGTGATTTGACACAACATGAAATAAATTTATTTTGAAAGTACTTTATGCATAGATAATATTTTTTCATATGCCGTATATTTTTGTTGGTCCAAAGGGAAAAAAATGTACGAAATGTAAGGTGATTTTTTTTTTATACTGCATTTAGATATTTTATTTTTACTAATTGTCGTAGTCTTTTCTTGATTCTAGGTTCCTAGTTAGAAACTATAAAAGTGATGACGTCATAGGTAAATAAACTTTTACATCTTAAATTTGTACGTAAGACTTGGATTTTGACAAATACATATTTATGTTTCAGAAAATAATAGATAAATTAATTCAGATGTCGATGAAGACGTTGATTCCGATATCAACTGAGTAACTGATTCCAATACTGAATAAATTTATCTAATTTCTTAAAAAAATGTATTGTTATCATAAAATATATAGTTTTTTTCTAAAAAAATATTGTTTTATTTATTGAAATCATTACAATGAAACAAATCAATTATATATTATATGTATGTATCAATAACGTTTGAAGTATATATTAAACCAAATAGTATACATAACTGTTGATACTGAGATTTTTCATTTTCAATTCTTGGACATAATATACACAACGTTTCAATTCTGCTAGACGTCATAGTGATTTTATCATATTATCAATTGTTCTCTTCAAAAATATATTAATACCGCACTGCATCAGATGGCCTTAAAGTACCCTTAAAATTGTAGCGTGATTTTCATCAGCCTAAAATATATGGTCTGCATAAAAATGTACGGTATTATTTTTTCCTAATTTGTCTATGTTAATGTTATTTAAAACAAGGGATAAAATGTAAAAAACTCCTATATTTCATTAATCTATGATATTTATAGTTTTGCATTAATTTGCAAAATTTCAGCTTTTGTATTTCTCTATAATTCTTTTTAGAACGGTTTATTTTGAACGGCAATACTATGTAACGATTTTATTTTCAAACATCATGTTAAAAAAGACGTTCCCGTACAGGATCAAATGATTTTACAGCAGTAAAAATCAAGGATACGATGAAATGAGGATGATTATTGATATACATTCAAATGGACTATCATTTTTTGACGGCATTATTTTTAATAGTACTTTTGAGTGCTAGATAATGTTTTGGAACCGAAGCCGTACTTTTTCAAATCACCCCCTGGACTACGGAAAGAGAGGGGATTGCAACCCTCGATTGTTTCCCTTTGTCGCATGATTTTTGTACGGCGTTGCGGAATAATGGATTAGAAGCAGTATTGAAATAATATGACACAGATGCCGTACAAAATCAAATGACCAAATTTACCCTGTTGATTGTCGGAAAATAAAAAAAAAATCTGACTTTGTGGCTCACAATTTTTGTACGGCACTGTGCGTTTTCTTATTATTTTTCATGGATCTATCGGGGGTAAGAATGCCGTACAAAAATATATGACCAAAATGTACTCACTCTACCTGTACTTTTAAATTCTCACCAGGAGTCAGTTGGACAGCTTACAAGTGACGGCATAGTGCTGAATCTTATTATTTTATGCTCTTATATCGTTCTAGATAGGTCACCTGGTGGTTCAAATGACCCATATTTTTTTCAGCATGGGCCGCTAGTCTAGACCGTATTGGTTTTTTGGATGTGTATGGTTACCTCGATAAAAAAAAATCGTGTAAGTGTAAGGCATGACTAGTGTAACTATAGAGAACTATCTTCTATCCAAAAAAGGTATTTAGTGATTATGGATTATTGTCAGTAGCCGTACCATGAGCTGCCGCTACGTTGTTAACGCGCGTTTACTTTCTATCCTGTGTCAGCGCTGCGGCAGCGTCGAGCCTAAAAATGGTATTCACCAAATGCACTTTAAGCGACACTAGCGCTCGGCGACGAATGCGACGTGAGCTGGAACTACACTGCGTCGAGAGACTCGAGAGTTACCACCTGTTCGACGACGAGCTGTTCTATGTTATTGAATACCGTTTTTCGCAGCGCTGCGCTCTACGTCGAAGTGAAGGCTATCTCGTCGTCGAGCTTGTTGACGAACGCAGCGTCGAATGTGTGAATAAGAGAATAGCATGGCAGCTATAATTATGTCTGTTACCGACTCCGTGTATTCACGATATAATTATTATGGTGAGAACGATGTGGTGAAGAAGGTATGGATGGCCTGGCCTACTACCGCGAAAATCGAAATTCGGAAATTTCGAGGTTTTTTCTCTGTTACTCAAACAAAGGCGTCATTAGAGTGAGAAAGACAAATCCTCGAAATTTACGAATTTCATTTTTCGCGGTAGGGCCGCTGGTGGTGTGGTGTAATATTATCTATCTGTCCACTTATTTTCAATTCTCAAGCAAAACTTTAATTCCTGAAATGAAACTATGATAAACGGATAAACTCGCGTATATTAATTAAATTTAACTTCATCCCGACGTTTCGATCACTTTACAGAGCCTCTGCAGGCGAGTCGCTCCGTTTATCATAGTTTTATTTCACGAGTACCTAATCCTCGCGGTAACCGAAGAAAATCTTACTATAATTCCTATGAATTACTAGAAAAACATGGATGCATTTACGGGACAATGGTAGACAATACTTTAGAACGCTCCACTCCACGTGTGGAGAGTATCTGTGGCATTATAATCTATTATTTTTCTAACCCCTCTGTCACAAAAGGACTCACAAAAACTCACATGTGTCCAGATTCATCAATGGTCTGGCGAGGGCTAATTTAACTGCACTTGTTCGCAAATCCCCAAGGACGATATGATTCTATTGTACCGCCATTTTTACATTGGGGAGATAATATTTAATTTATTTTACGGGGCTTAGGTTAGGGCCTATGCTAGCTGACGCGAATTATTTGGAAAGGACGCTCGTCTAATAAGAAATAGCATGAACGGCGCGGCGCTAACTGGTGCGGGCGCTTGCGGCGGCGGATTTTAATACTGGCCTGCTACCGCGAACACCGAAGTTCGTAGATTTCGGGGATTTGTCTCTGACACTCGACAGAAAAAAATCTCCGAAATTTGCGGATTCAGGAAAGGATTTCGTAGTTCGTGGTAGGGCTGAGCGGGCCCGTGAGCATGCTCAATGCTCATGCGCCGGGCGGCCGCGCCAGCATGCGCTAGACGGCTGGCGTAGTCTCTTGTCTTGTGACATCCGTAGCTCAGTCGGTTATCGGTGACACTAGTGACCGTGCCTAGGTTTGAAACCCGTGAAGACACATCCTTGTGTAAGTATTTTAACACATTATTAATAATGTTTTAACTATTTATTTATAGGCACTGGTCTCACCGCGAGCTACTAAAGGTGCATTCGCTCACGCGGAGGGCGGCCGCGCCAGCATTCGCCAGACTGCTGACGTAGGGTAAGTTCTCCCGTGAATGAACAAATCCAGTGAACGAACAAAATACAAGTTTTTTTCGTAAAATAAGTTTTCTGTACATTTCTACTACGCGTTATATTTTTTTTCGGGTAGGAATATTATTTGACAAGTTCTGGTAGCACTTACATCTACTCACATACATCAGTGTCCAAATGGCGATGATCTAAAGTGGGCACGTTGCGCCGGTTCGTTTTTTATATGGAAGTGTTATAAGGATTGAGGTAAGCTGGGGTTGCAAGCGCCCATAGGCTACGGTGACTGCTTTCCATCAGGCGGGCCGTATGCTTGTTTGCCACCGACGTGGTATAAAAAAAAAAAGCTTACGTTGTGTTTAATGTGTTATTGTGTGCGTTTCGTGCATCTCCCAGGTACAGTGCGTGTTTTTTTGAAAACGAAAGGTTATGATCATGCTATTAAAGTATAGTTTAATGTGATTTCGTTTCAAATAGTGGTTTTTAATCCAGTGTTCTATAACTAGAACTCAAAATGGCTTAAAACCTAGTGACCGAACGGGGGAGTTCATTCACTGGAATTGCGTGATTTATTGTTTGTTCCATATCTGACGTTTTAGTAGTTGTGATAAGATTTGGTTTTCTATGAATTTAATAGAAATGTGCTGTCTAGGAAAGGGCCAGTGTTCGAACAATACTTGTTATATTAAAAATTTAATGAACTACCGCAAACACAGTTAGTTCATAAATTGGATTGCGAAAACCAGTGAATGAACTAAATCATTTATTTTGTATTTTGTCTGGTTTTAAGACATGGAAAGTTAATAAAACATATAAAGGATTCCAATATGACCAAGAATCTCTCGACAAACCTCTAAAAGCTGTTGCAACTAGTGAACTATCAAGTGCCAGTTGTAATATCTCAAAATCAACGCTATTTAAATCACCGAAATTGTCCAAATTCATGCCACTGAAGAAACAAACACAAACGGATCTTAAGTTAATAAAAAGTATTTAAGTACTGTAATTGATATGCAGAATGAGCTCAGTTTACTTTTTAACGAAAGCGACATATAATATATCTGCAGATAGTGCAGATATATTTATCCACTCATTTGCTTTGAAATTTTGGTTGAGCTTTATTACTATGTAAAATAAGAGTGACAGCTGGCAATGGTAACCATATGCCTCTGGTAACCAGAGGCAATTGAGTGGTTAAAGTAGTTTGGATTTTTTATTTTTTTTAATTAAGATGAACACTTATTTGTTTATATACAAAATTGTTTTGCATGCAGTGTTTACCTGTAAGTGATTGCGACACCGTTCCTTGAATGTATTAGCAAGTAAGTTAGAAATGCATTGATGTCAACAATTGCTGGTGAACCTTAATAAATAAAATAAAATAAAATATAAGGTCACTCTTCAATGGTAACGGAAGAGTTAATTGAACCTTCCCAGAATACGCAGAAACATGAAACTGTAATTGATGTCGTTTAATTATGTTTATAGTTATTATTCTCCTTAAAGTTAAAATTCAATTATCGAATATTACTAGCACTACCAATTAAAACTAGAGTACTTTTTGCATTTCAATACATTATTTTTAAGGTAGTTCATTCATTGGTTTCATTTGTTCATTTACTAGAATTTTGTGTTCATTCACTGGTGATTTTCCATTTTATCCCCTACAGTCAGCTATAATTTAAAACCGTGCAGCACTAATGCCAAATAAAATTGATTTTAGAAAACTACAATAGTTGTTTACTCTATAAGAACATTCATATTTAAAATTCATTATTGCTCCCAGCCACAAAAATAAATCAAGTTGAAAATTTCCTTAAGTGTTCATTCACTGGAGCACTTACCCTAGTCTCTTGTCTTGTCTTGTGACATCCGTAGCTCAGTCGGTTGTCGGTAGTGACACTAGTGACCGTGCCTAGGTTTGAAACCCGTGAAGACACATCTTTGTGTAAGTATTTTAACACATTAATAATGTTTTAACTATTTATTTATAGGCACTGGTCTCACCGCGAGCTACTAAAGGTGTTCGCTCATGCGGCGGCCGGCCGCGCCAGCATGCGCCAGACGGCTGACGTAGTCTCTTGTCTTGTGACATCCGTAGCTCAGTCGGTTGTCGGTGACACTAGTGACCGTGCCTAGGTTTGAAACCCGTGAAGACACATCTTTGTGTAAGTATTTTAACGCATTATTAATATTGTTTTAACTACACATTTATTTATATGCATCTACCTTAATTACACCGATTTTTGTAATTTTCACTTGTTACTTAATGTTCTATACCTAATGCGTCTATACGCATAGTTAATGGGAGAGGCCTACGTCCAGCAGTGCACTCTTATAGGCTGATGATGATGTGATGTGACTTAATGTTCCACTCTACATAAACATATATTATCAGCCTCCGTAGCCTAGTTGGTAGTGGCCCTGCCTACGAAGCTGGAGGTTCTGGGTTCGTATCCCGGCGAGGGCATCATTTGTGTATTTATTTATCACAAATATTTGTTCCATGGTCATGGCTGTCTATGTATTTAAGTATCTATATGTATCTATCATCTATCTATTATATATATCGTCGCCTAGGACCCACATCACAAGCCTTAATCAAGCTTACCGTGGGACTAGGTTGATTTGTGTAAGATGTCCCAAGATATTTATTTATTATTTTTTCTAGTGTAAATTTCATATAGGTACTAGGTACCACTATCAAGAAAACAATAGGAAGTATCGTGTCCTTTCCTAGAATTTCTAGTAGGTACAGTCGACGTGAAAGTTGCCCATTTTGTTTCAAATTGCTACTCCGAATCACGAGCTCTTTCGATATTGATACGTACTCGTAAGGGTCCCAAGATTTTACCCATTCCATTACTGTTTTTATAGGTTGTGTATGACGGTAATGTAATTGAAGAAACGAAATATGGGACATTCTTTCAGGATCGTACGTAGAGGAGCTCGTGATTGTAGTATTATAAATTTAATAGTTGAAATAACTTTTGAAAAAGCCTGTCTTGAAAAAATACATAACGTACAATATCATAAAATAAAATGAGGCTCGTAATCGTATGTTTACGTTTTTGAAGCTTTATTTTGTTGTAAAGGTGCGTCAGGACACCATGATTGAGCCGCTTATATGTGCGCTGTCTCATGAGATTGCGCCGTGTCTATTAATGAATCTCATGTATACGTCTTAATGTAATATATATACAGTGTGATTGAAATACGAGAAAATGTTAATGTTTAAGGTCTCTGCCCACTAGACCGTAGCATACCATGACCGTAGCATGAACGTATCAGACAAATATTCTTTGTATGGAAAAGTATGAGACTATGCCCACTAGGACGTTCCGTCGCCGGCCAACACCGTCGCGTGCCATGCACGGACCGGCAAGAATTGTCGGCGAGAAAATTTTGCCGGCCCCGACACGCTACGTGCATGGCACGCAACGTTGCCGGTACGGTGTGCGCAGGCGGCGAAACGGTGAGCATACGGGTTCTATTTACATTTTTGTATTGTATTTACAATTTTTATCCAAAACTCTCCAAATTTTTCACTTTTGATAGTGAGTAATAATTTTCTTATGGCGAGACAACGGAAACAATATAATCAGCATCGTTTTTTTCTGGAAAAAAACTTACTTAATTGATTGTAAACCCGCAAACCGAAGATTTTAATCGAGATTGAGAAATATTACTTCGTTTCTTACAAACAAAATAATTAAAAGAAATATCAATTTTGAAACAGTCATATAACATATCGAATTTATTCAGATAGATTGTACAATTTGTTTCTTTTTTTACATGGTAAGATAAGAACCATGCTTTTGATGTGGCTTTCTAAAATAAATTTTATTGGATCTTTAGATTTATATATCTTTAGATTTTTATTACAATATGTACACAAAATTGATATCTTTTTTTTTTCGAAAAACCTATGCTCTTTAGCAGCTGCTTCATTGTTATTTAAAATTAATTATTGTTCCAAAACTATTAGAAGATGCAAAAATAATCAAACAAAACCAGTACTTGACGGAGTCACATTGACAATCATGACAAGAACATAATATATGTACTCTCATAATATCTTAGACAATATATTTACCAATTCCAAGAAGTTTTAGTTTAATATCATAGATTGATAGATTAGATGTAATTTAATACTATAACAATATTAATGATAAATAAACACATTCCGCCATATAAATGTATAAGTATCATAACTGATGATTCGAAAGTGCTTGTTGCTAAGCCTACTCAATAAATAATTGTTGACTTTGACTTGACTCAGTAACAACTCTAGTAGGTACTTCAATGGATTTCGATCGCAGTTTACGATGACTGCTCAGAAAAATTGGTGTAGAAAAAAACTCCTAGGAAAATACTAGCACAGCGATAGTAGTCTAAAGGGCGCGAAAACAATTTGCAACTGATAAAACTGCGACAATGGAACGATAACGACGGACATGAATCGCTCATACTACGGGGATGATACGTAAATGCGACGCGGATGATACGTGGTTGCGACGCGGATGCAACGGTCACTAAACGGGCTTAGCACGGACATGAAACGATGTACACACGTTATAGTGGGCATAGTAGTCCGTGTCGTCTCACATTCCGTGTCTGATACGTTCATGCTACGGTCATGGTATGCTACGGTCTAGTGGGCAGAGACCTTTAGGAGACGTAAAATAAACACCAAATCGTTTAAATATTTTTTCTTAAGTTCTATGACGTCTCATACTAAACATTTAATTGCACCCTATGTGATTACCATGAATATCGCCGTGAATTTAACGCGGAATTATTTTATCCATCCCGCTCGTCCTTGGTTTCCTCTAACTTTTGATCCATGTGTCCGAAAAATAGGAAAAAAATCATGAATATTGGGCTTAAACAATAATTTAAGATAAACTACAAGGTGCCCGTGAGGAAAGGGAAAAAAATTAACAGCATATTCCTGAGACTAAGAGAAGCAAAAAATGTTAAGTGAGTTTTGGTCAAATCTACAAAAAAAAAAATTTAGTATTTTTTTATGATGTTTTGGATGCCTCAATACACAAAAAAGGATTTTATTAGTAAAACTATCGCACAAAATGCACTTAAAACGTTTTTTTTTCATTTGCTAGGTAATTAAAGTTTTTTTTGTTCATTTGATGTCTGTCAATTAAGTGTGACAAGACTAAGACTTCGTGGTAACAAAATCGTTTCCAAAAATGCGTTTATCATAGCGTAACGGGCTAATACGGTTTTAGGAAAATCTCAAATTTCCTCTTAAAATAGACTCAATCCAGAAAACTTCATATGACATTTTTAACTTCGGTCAGAAATCCGCTGTTGATTTTTTTCCCCTTCCTCATGGGCACCGTGTATTTCGAACAGCCGTTTTTGAATGACAACGGAACTCTACACTGAGATTGGCCGACATGCTCGTGGCCGGTGTTTTAACCTAAGGTTTGTCTGTCCTGCCATATATTTTTGACGGCAACTGTACCCTTGTGACGTCAAACATTGCAATATGTTCAAGCTCCGCTTTTTAACCTCATTTTACGATCTCCTGTTCTTCGAAACTGTGTAGCGATATGGAATTGTTCAATTTTATAGAAACAATCCAATGCAAGCCCCGAGTATGGTCGGCCAAGTAAATAAATAGCAATCTTTACAACTGAACTGATTTATTCAATATCTGAGGGCCTAGTGTAGGTAATACTTATAAAAACATCTCGATCGCGTTTACGTTTCCATCGTCATTTGTATGAAATGCCGATGAAAAACGTAAACGCGATCGAGACGTTTTTTATAAGTTATTACCTACACTAGGCCCTCTGATATGGATTTACGGATGTAAATATTGAGCGCGATTTTAAAATTGACATTTTCATTACGGACGACTGCTACGCGCTACGCTCGTAGCTGATCCCGTGATTTTTCCGCTTTGTAGCGAAAATGGACCTCCCACAGAGAACTCCCTTCGGGAGCTCCCCGCGCTCAAAGTGTTAAGTAGTTTACAAGATGTATAATACTCTGTGTGTATATTGTAATAGAACTTATAGTACCATTGCATGAATAACTTAATGTTAATGTTTTAAGTTCACAAAAAATAACAGTCTAAATTACAATAGTACATTTCGATACAAGTGCAAAAAATTTTTTTTTCGACGAGGGTGTAAGTTGGAGCCCGAGTGAAACGAGGGCGACAATCACCTGAGTGAAAAAGAAGTTTTACACGTGTATCGAACGACTTTTTTCATAACAAGTGCCTTAAAAAGCCAAATTTACGCATAACAAGCTTGCGCAAAGTTTACTTTTCCGCACTAGTTAGGAAAACATTTCGAGCACTCGCTACACTGCTCGAGCCTAGTTCGAGCAGAGTAGGTACATAGGTAATATTAAATGTGAAGTCTTTCTTCTAACGGGCATATTTCTTTGAATATCATAGGTACTTACATTTTCAAAAGATGCTCCTTTAATTCCATGTACGCAGGCGGAAACTTTGATCTGTAATCCTATTTTAAGAATACCTACCTACATTTGAATATTTGTATAGTCTGCAGACGATATCAACTTAATTAAGTTGGTAAACAACACTCGTAGTACACATTTCCATGTACCTAATACCTAATATTTATATGCGAATGACGCAGAACCGGTCATTGTGGCAATCTTTGGGGGAGACCTATGTCCAGCAGTGACCGTCTTTCGGCTGATACGATGGTGATGATGATCTTGATGAATAGTGTTTGTTGACATATATCATATTTGTTTTTTTTTTTGTATTGAAACTGTTCCACCTTAATACCTTCATCTTACTTCAATTTTAAATAAATAATCCACAGTTACAAAATGGTCATATATTTACGTTCCTAGTCAGTAAATCTTGCCGAAACGTAATATAAATAAGAAAATCTTCCATTTTTGGTACAAGGAGATTTTATGTGTAAAGTTTATATTGAACGACAGAAGTTCCGCGCTCCGCATAGCCCATTGAAAAATAGCCCGAATTTGCATATTTCATGTATCAACCGTGCTTTTGGTTTTAACAGCCTTATTAACTTTGTGTGGCTGGCGTATAATAAGAGGCATTAAACATGAGTGTGGTTTTATGAAACGAGCCGTAGGCGAGTTACAATAAATATTTATTGAAAAAAAAAACAAAAAGAATTTGACTTCATAATATTAAAATTAATATGCTGACGACGATACTTTAATGTTAACATTATGATGCACTGTACTTTAATGTTAACATTATGATACAGCCACAGACACCGGGCTCTTAATATAGGTCATTACATTACCGCTTCTGAATACATAATAGGGAAATTATGATATGTCTGTAGATAAACTTATTTAAGGTAATGTGGGGAAGGACGTCTATCGGGCTAAACTATACTCAGGTTTCGAGCATTGATATTTTATATGTTTATCCTATACAATGCATATTATCATGATCACATGCTTCTAGATATAAGCAAGATTCAGAATAGAAATATTATTTACAAAAAATAAAGCCTGCTTTTAGCGAAATGATAAGTTACATTTAGCTCTGCCGTAGCGGCTAAGGGCTTCCTAGGGACCTAGATGTTTATTAAACAGATACTTTATTTACCTCAAAGAAAAAGCCTTTGGTACGACAAAGACCTATCTTGTTACATCCAGTGGGATAGATAAGCCTTTGTCTGATTGAGGGTTAAAATGTCTGGGTTTTTGTGTAGCAACGAGAAATGTAGCGAGCATTTTTTGTACTTCGTTTGTGGTCTTAAGAAACTAAGGGCTAAGATATATGAACAGAAATAGACAAGGTCTAAAGCAATCGTACTCGATTTATTTGGTGTAATCAAATAATAGGCATGATGATTGGCAAGTCAAATCAGCATCCTTTTTCGAACTGTCAAAACGATCACCACTATGAAATTTTATATGAAATACTCAAAAGTGACGTCACGCTTAAGTACTGCCAAATGACCTACTCTTTTAAGTTATTTTCAATTTATTAAATAGAAGTTCTGGACAAATATTACTGCTATCTACATCTTAGTCATAATTTCTTCGTGTATTATGTCATGTCATGCGTGATGTTAAATATTTTATTTTAACTACAGTCATCATTAAATTTCTATTGGCAATTTTGTTTGACGCAGTTTTGAGTTGGGCACAGTTTTCTGCTCTTCTATTATTTTCGTAGGTACCTACTTACTACGTACGTACACTATTATTCAATATACTCTATGCTACTTAGGTACTCAAATAACTAAGAATGGGTGACATTGAGGAAGACACGTGGGTTTTTTGGTCTTTAGTTCGTATGGTATATCATTTACACTTAGATAGCAACCAACAACTAGCAAAATCATGTCTTTGCAAAAAATGCATTACAAAATGACTAATCCATGTTTTACAAATGACTGAGTTGTTTAAATTATTACCAGGTAAATTAACATTTCATAATTGTTATAGTATTTAATGTTATTTAACACGTTCACTGCGGTAGGGGGTTTTTCGCCCCCTTACAAAGTATGGTTAATTACGAGTTAAGCTTATTGCCGCAGCGAAGGTGTTAATTTAGTCTTATTGTACGTAATAATCTTGTTTAGGACCTAGGTAATTAATCTTGGTATTGTTTAGATAAATTTTCAGACGTTGAAATACGAGCAATCGGCCACCAATAAATCTCTAGCTAAATATTTACAGGCTTAGCAGCTAGATTCAGCCGCATTTCAGAACTCGACTGGTGGATGAGGTTTGCCTTTATGAAGAAGCATACTATGCATTGTTGATATGTAATAAATTCTTTAATACATGTTATTTTAATAAGATATGTATTATTATACTGTTTTGAAACAATAAGTCCACCTGAGTTTCTTACGGGTTCTTTTCAGGAACGGTGTACTGTAGTGTAGATTTTTTTTTCTCTCTCTTGATAATGTCAGACGATTCGAAAATGCTTATTATTTATTAAGCTTACTTGAATAAAGATTAGTTTGACTTTGATTTTGAAGTTGGTGAACTCCTGGGCTGATATAAATCGTATGGAACAAGCGTTGATCAATAAGAATTCACATCACACCATCACACATTTATTTATTATTTATTTACTTACAAAATAACATTTATACCATTACAGCAAAGCCAATTTTGTCAGCCTCCGTAGCCTAGTTGGTAGTGACCCTGCCTACGAAGCTGGAGGTTCCGGGTTCGAATCCCGGCGAGGGCATTCTTTGTGTATTTATTTATCACAAATGTTTGTTCCTTGGTCATGGTTGTGTATGTATCTAAGTATCTATAGGTATCTATCTATTTATATATATATCGTCGCCTGGTACCCACAACACAAGCCTTAATTGAGCTTACCGTGGGACTAGGTTGATTTGTGTAAGATGTCCCAAGATATTTATTTATTATTTATTATTTATTTTATTAATGCGGCATAAACATAAACACATAACGTCGTCAGCAGCTTCTATTCCAACCTAGGCCTCTCATATTATCTACGCCTACGCATTAGGAGCTAAATGCTTATAACGCCACGATGGGCAAACGGATAGTGATCGTAGCAGTGTGCCCATTATTTGATGATTGATGATACTGCAGCCAATCATCAATGAATAGTCAGATACACTTCACTCCAAACCCTCAAAGAGTTTGGGTGGTGACAAATGTATATTATTCTTACTGCCGCCCCATAATGATTTTCTCAATTTTCTCTTCAATCATTAAAAAAAAACAATGTAATTTTAACCGACTTCAAAAAAGGAGGAGGTACGCATTACGACTGTATTTTTTACCGACTTCAAAAAAGGTGTAGGTTCTCAATTCGATTGTTTTTTTTTCGTATGTACATATCTTAAAATCAATATACCTACTGTATGATTAGTAACACTAAGTAGTAGCCTACCATTATACAATTTGCACCCTCTACCGAAAGGATAGGGTCTTCGACTGTATTTTTTTACTTTATAGTGTTGAATTTGGTGTCAATAGGGCGTAAGAGCATTGTATCGATTGTGTCACATTTGGCCACATCGAACCATCTGGGGCGCATTATAACATCCCATATGTCGCATTTGACACGTGTAGTATGTTTGATGTTTTAGCCTCACTTGCACTGACTCTGGTAAAGCTTTTAACACGAGGTTAAATTATAGGATATTTTGATTTGTAGGATATTTTGTTATGTAGAAGTACTGAACGAGTGTCATTTACTGCCACGACTCTTCTCTTTCTATGCTGTACATATAAAGCTGAATATCTCTGTAGGTACTTAGGCCCTCAGAGCTTACCCATCAAAAATATTATGTCTCAATTCTGTGGCTCCAGTGAAAAAGGTTATAATTCTCCAGTAATTTGAATAATGGTATGTATCATGCACTTTTTTTAAGCCTATAACACAGGTTGTAGAGTCAATAGCAAAATAAGGCGTATATATAAAAACGCTCATAATATGTCCCATTACAATTTCTGTGTAATAAGAACGCCGTAAGTTAAGATGGAGATGTAATCTACTTTTAAAGAGATCTGATATCGAAATTAACTACACAGATCGATAGCGCTTGAAATTCTGAACAAAACTCTATATATATCTACAGCGTGCATATCTATCATATGCTATAACTTTAACGGAAGCTTATTTAGGTCAAATATAACTAATTTCTCTAAGAAACTAGTGTTTTAATTCTTACTGTTATTGAGTTATTAAAAAAATAAGTTTAATCACTGAACATGTGTATTGCAACCTTTATTACACTCTAATGTTACTTATTTTGACATGTGCCGTCAGTTACCTGAGATTAACTTTTATTTTATTCTTAAGGTTCTCTCACACTTACCATTTCATTTATTATGTATGAAAACAAAAAAAAAATCTTTTTTATCTAATTTTCCAAAAGCCTGTATACCAAACAACTTCTATTTATGTCCCAAGTAACCTGTCTTATTTATAGCATATCGAAACGAACATCCTGTATAACTCATTTTCGCCATGTTCTTTACGACAGGTGAACCCAGCAAAGGTACCCGATATTCGATGTAAAAGGAGCATTCCACGAAAAAGTCCATCGATGTCCCGTACGAACACGGTTTTTCTCAAAATTGTGGGTTTATCGAAGTTCTCTTTCGTGACTCAAAAATTGCTCAAAAATATATATAATAACTAATAACTCGGAAGAAAACTCAAATTATCGAAATATACACGCGTTTGTACGGGACAGCACATGGAATGCTCCAAAACGTAAGCCCGTTGGTTGTCAGTCTGGTCGTTTTAATTCAAAAGTTTTCAAAATGCGTGTCTAATATATTTCATGTGTTCCTCCCCGATATACTCGTCTGATACGGTAGTAGCTCGGGAGGTGTCATAACTAACCGTCGTCTTCGGAATTTAAACGAGCTACGTTTGGCTTCGAAAGCGAATTTAGATGATTAAAATATTATTACAATTTAATTCCGTCTATTGTTTACTGGCCACACAAAAGAATTATCTTCACTAGACCAAAGTTCGGCATACCGTAACTGGGTCAAAATTCTTTTCGCTGTCTTGTTGAAACTCTGTCACGATTTTAGTTGCCGTTTCAACTCAGTATATAAAAAAAATCCGGTGCACTTGTATTTCTTTTTCACGCTAGATTTTAATTCATACATCAGAAATTTAAAACAAAACATCATCTCATACAAAAATGCGTTTCACCACTGCGTTTCGTTTTTTAACGACACAAAATAAGACAACGAAAATAACTTTGACCCAACTATAAACAAAACCCGCCGCGTTGGTCTAACTGGACCAGTACCTAAGCTATAACCACGAACATCAAAATCCGCAAAAATAAAATTTGAGGGTCAGTAGGCTTATGATGGTACCGTGTTTAATCGTTTGTCGTTATTGCCGTTAGGTTCTAACAAGTATGTAAGTGCGAATATAAAGGTGCGGTTAAACTAAAAGAGCATTCGCTGTTCTAGCGCCCGTTCTAAGAAATCAACCAATCGCGTTTTGCGGTACACAAAACGTGATTGGTTGATTTCTTAGAACGGGCGCTAGAACAGCGAATGCTCTTTTAGTTTAACCGCACCTTGAGGCGTAGCACGATAAATAGATAAAACGGGACCATCGTAAGCCCCCAGTAGGCTTAGCATATGATTAACACGACAATATGTCGCCGCGAGAAAGACTATCCATCCCACATTTATTCATATAGTTAGTAAGAGATGGAAAATCTATCTCGCGGCGATATACTGACATACCAATCATGTGCTAAGCATACAGGACGAAGGTGTCATTAAAATGACAGGGCCAGATGTTTGGAATTTACGAAATTTTGAAGTTAGCTGTAGGCCAACAGATATTCCCCAAATTTTGTATTATATTGCTTAACTAGACAGCGTGGGAGCGTTCCCTTTCCAACAATAAAGTAACCCACATCATACTCAAGAGATAATAAATAAATGTATATATTTTAAGTCTGTATGAATATGGAAAAAAGTTGAAGGCGCCAACGCAGTGAATGTGTCAATCATGTGGCCCCTTTTGAGGATCACTTTGAAAACACTAGACCATTCTGGGGTCACACATCCTAATGATGGTTGAGTTTTTATAATGACATTGTGTCATCTTTGCACGTTATCGGAACGTAACAGCCGTCTTATCCGCGAGGAAATACTGAAAGCCCGACGATCTTACAGGCAAAGCAGGGAAATTCAATATCATGTTATACAAATCCGAATGTGCCAAGAAGTCGTGGGTGATTCAATTTCCTCGCATACGTACGTTTTACCCAAATTTTATGCTGCGTGTGTTACTTTATCAAGGCTTTTGTTTTTGCTCCTTCGAATTGGGAATCTGCGAGCTCCGAGCGCTGTCGATTGACAAAGACGTCCTCTATATGCTACGTTTATAGGTGTTCCTTTGAGTCTTTGTATTACCTTTTTGCTTTTGAAAGTACAGTAATCTTGTCGGTTACATATATGGTAACTCAAGGTACGGCTTCTGGTGCGTTCGGCACCCAAATGATCCAACCATTGATGAGGCTATCTTTAATAATTAACTTTAATAAACGCACAGAAATATTAATAATTATTAGGGTAGTTCTATGCGATTATTCTGTCGCACCAATCAAGTCATTACCATTCCCAAATTATTGACGAACTGCGTATAAATAGTGGAGTCATTTTCGGTTATCTTGTAGCAGACGCATGTTTATCTGTTATTCTGGCGTAATAGTCTCGTTTGCTTTTATAAAACGGAAAATAAAGTGGTGATGGTAATGAACAATAAAAACGCGTAAAAACATCGCATAGAAACACCCATTAAAGGTCCGGGCGATCATCAAATCTGTCGGTATCCGTCAGCTTCTTTTGGATTCTATGGTAATGTATTTAATTTTTCGGAAACCTTTGTTTTGTAATACTGGAGGCCCCCCACAAGGTGGACGATGACCTGGTAAAGGTCGCAGGAGTCCGCTGGATGCGGGTGGCGCAGGACCGGTCATTGTGGCAATCTTTGGGGGAGGCCTATGTTCAGCCGTGGACGTCTTTCGGCTGATATGATGATGATGATAATGATGATGTATCTGTCAGCTTCTTTTGGATTCTATGGTAATGTATTTAACTTTTCGGAAATCTTTGTTAGTACAAATACTGGAGGTTGATTTGTGTAAGATGTATTTTAATCGTTTTAATATTATACCTAAAACTAAAAGAATAGATTTTTTATTTTATTATTTATTGCCATGTTCGTCGTAAGGTCTCTGGATGTGGAGGTATCGTATTTATTTACGTAGAAAATAACAAGAGACAGTCTGACAGCAGCAGCACAGAGTGCACTTAACGCGTGGAATATTCTAGAAACTAAAAGTATCCAAGTAGATACTTGTACCTAAATATATTATTCGTAAGCTTGAGATCCATTGTACGCCAAACCATTATGTGTATTATATTACTTATCGTTGTCCATAGAGATAACATTACAATGTTAGAAACTAGATTACCAGCCTAATACTTATATTATCTGCCATCAATTTTTTAGACATTTAGTACATTTTTTTTTCCAAAAAACACGCGAAAAGATATAGTACATTGTTAAAAAATAGGTATAGTACTTTTTGACAAATCTTGATTTTTCTATTACATAAGACTAGTTTTGAGTAGCGGTAAGAGTAACGGTAGTATTCTAGAAATTTCCATTTGCAGCATGCATTACTAATTGAATCTAGTGTGACCTGGATCCCCCGAAAATATAATATTTTTGCGTACTATATATTTCTTCAACAGTATAAAGTACACATAATCTAAATATAGTACAATACTATATAATATACTCGTAGTACGGTTGGCAACCCTAGTTGCCTCATATGCGTGTTAACCACCTTCATATTTTCATATCGACACTGGACACATTTCAAATGTCGAAAGGGACAAAGGTCCACTTTTCAGGAGAGCCTAAAAACAAAATCCAAATTAAAAAATAATCATAACTTGTTAAATATTCATCCGAATTAAATGATTATTAATATTATTATATACTTACATAAAAGCGTAATTTACATCAAACATTCAGATAATTATTTGTAAACTCATTATCATACGTAGGTATATCAAGCCCTCTAATGAAGCTTTCGTTGAAATGACAGAGACAAATCGAATTTCGAAATATGCTGTATACCTATCGGTAGCTCATAATATATAGCTTCTTCAAAATAATGTGACGTCAACCTACGAGTACTATATAATTCATCAGTAGAAAACAAAAATGTAAAAAAACCGAAAAACTTGCATTATTCCATCACGGGTGCTTATTAGCTAAAAGTCTCCAACACTTGTTTCACCTGATTGACAACCTACTTATATTTTTAGGAAACTTATAAATTAGGCCTAATTATGATTTCCTATAAAGGTGGATTTAGACCAAAAAATTAAATGTATGCTCATTCTATCCCCCACTCTACGAAATTCGATCGTCACACAAAACGTAATTCGTCGAAATTCGTTGATTTCATACAATGAGCATTCGCTCGTTTGGTCTAAATCCACCTAACTACCTGGAAAAAGGTATCGATTACCTAGTGCAGGCGCCACCGGACCATGAGCGTCGGTAACATTGAAATGTAAATACGGTTCAATTCTTACCATGAATGTCTACCATAACATTCTACCAATGCATCTCGCTCGCACCAGTCGCACCAATATGCTGGTACGAAAGAGATGTAAAGTGAATAAATACGTGATTACTGCGGTGATGGAAAGAGCGGAGGTGATGTCGTATCAAAGTGTCAAAGTGCTAGCACAAGACATAGAGAGCTGGAAGATACTCCACCGACAAGAGAATACTCTCAAGTTTATGATGATGATGATTACTGCGGCACATAGGTAGGTACTATAGCCGTATCATGACTTAACAAGTATCGGTAACATTAATATCCCGGCCACGACATTGGTCTAAGGCGACCAGCGGCGAGCGAATCCATACGTTTTCCGCTAAGCCGGTCGCCTTAGACCGATGTCATGGCCGCGGCGTAAGGTGGATTTACACCAAACGTGCGATGCTCATTCCATCCCCACTCTATGAACTTCGTTCGCTACACAAAACGTAATTCGTCGAAATTCGGGGTATAAAATGAGCATTCGCTCGTTTGGTGTAAATCCACCTTTAGGTTTTACTCGATACGTAAAGCAGGCCATCGCATTCGCTCCAATACGTCAATGCTAGCGCGATAGAATATCGAGTAAAACCTAACGTACAACTCCGTTTGATCTTATAAATGCCTTCGGAACACACGAAGGTAATACTGCTGTCCTGCTTTATCTTGTGTCACCGCACCAGCAGTGATTGTAAGACGTCTCTCTCTTGGACCCGAACGGTATTCTAAATTCAAACGGAGTATCCTTCACTTTCCAACTCATGGTACGGCTCCCGGCGTCTCATTACGAGACGGCCGTGAAAAAGTTAAAATATTTACGCGTCGCTTACGAAACGCGGTTATTTTAGTGCGGGTTTGACTTCGCTTTTGTGGCGGTGCCGGTGTTTTGTTTTGTTCGATAAATGAAGGCATGTGAAATTATTGGCGTACCTTGGAATCAGACGCTTTCAATTCCTGCACAGGGACTAGTCTATATCTTTGATATGGATATGGTATTTTTTCATGATCTTAATGTTCGTGGCTACATCGGAAAACGACCGACCGAAGGGTGTTTAAAATTGATCCTACGTCTATAGTGTGACG
Source organism: Thaumatotibia leucotreta (assembly GCA_025490895.1). Classification (NCBI taxonomy): domain Eukaryota; kingdom Metazoa; phylum Arthropoda; class Insecta; order Lepidoptera; family Tortricidae; genus Thaumatotibia; species Thaumatotibia leucotreta. The sequence goes on along the minus strand of JALPQI010014477.1, from coordinate 5,494 downwards.
TTTTTCAGTACAGATGGCCCTTCGAAATTTTGCCACTTCTCGCACTAGTGCGTAAAAAAGCACCATCTGTACTGAAACGGAATTTATTTATTTGAGTGATTACATCAAATATACCTTTCTTATTTAGTAATGGCTGTTTGCTATCAATCGTTCTCATACATGAGATGAGACCCGTGCCCGGCAGTGGGACATGTATAGACAAACTAAAATATTATAGGGTCTGTATTGCTATTAAGATTTTCAAGCTTCTGACCAGTGTCAAAATAAATAAAAAATCCAGCGTTTGTACAGGTTTTTGTAGCTATATGAAAAGAAAAGGAAACACAGAACGTGGGGTTATGCGTTAAATTACGTGAGGAAAATTAATGCTTTCTGTCGCGGCGAAAAGTGGAATAAATCGGTGGGCTCAGGATATCGTCATTTATTTCAAAAACGTCGTATCTTATTATTGCTATTGTAAAATAAACCTTGTAGTTACAAAAAAAGACCCTTGTGTTTAGAATAATGAAGAAAGGAGAGAGAAGGTTGAGTAAAGAGTTGACGTGACGTCGGTTATTTCGTACAATTTGCGCCATTTTTGTACAGGTGAAAGCCCTATTGGGCGTTATTTTTGACATCGCGGTATTCTTTTTAACATTTAACAACTACCCGAGAAGGCAGCTTTTTTTAAGTGTGTCAGTCATACCTAAGTCATAATATCTTAGAAAACATTACAAACGTATTCATCGTCTTTTTACTTGTCGTCGCATTACATGTCGTTACAAATGTTACAATGTCAGTGCAAGTTGCTCGGTTCGACAAAAGATAAACACGATTTGATTAAGTAACATTCACCGAATTAAAAATAAAAAAAACCGACTTCAACCTATTTCTCCAATATCCCATCATCAGAACCCGACTTGGTGCAAACGGGAGTATCTCGGTTTGTTCGGAAATCGGTTAAAAAAATAATTATCGTAATCGGTTTGCGAAATATCGAGTTATTCGTCCATCATCTCAGCCATAAGACGTCCACTGCTAAACATAGGCCTCCCCTCTGGAGGTGCGACCCGCATCCAGCGTGTCCCGGCGACCTTCATAAGGTCGTCTGTCCATCTTGTCTGCCTAGCCGTGGTTTCCATTCGAGCACTTTTCGACCCCATCGACCATCTGCTTTGCGTGCAATGTGGCCTGCACATTGCCACTTCAGCTTGCTATTCGTCCATGCACATACTTAATGCAAATTTAAGACTTATCTGGTTTTCTCATGGGTGCCATTGTCACAACTGGACCAAATTAAAATGGGATGGAACCAATCGGGAGGCATCATTTTTCAACGAAAACGTCTAGCATATTATACTGTTATTCAGTATGAGACCTATAGGTATTCACTCCGTAAATGATTACCGGCGAATTTTAACCATGTAGACCACTAGAGTCGAAGGCAAAATTATTTTTCTATTTAATATTTACGTTTCTCGTGCCCGTTGACCACTTTATACTTCAATTCAGTAAGAATAATTTATGAATAATATTTTTGTGCTTCGAACCAGATTGATGGAACAGCTGAGCATTAAAAGGGTTGGCTAGATTCATTGCTTATTTGCATTTAATGAATAGAAGAATTACCCTATTTATCAAAAGACGTCTGCGTCATTTATTATTAAAAATTTAAAAGGTGTTGAAAGGAGTGTGAAAGGTAAGCGTCTGCACAATGAAGAAATATGTAGCTTTTGTGCTCTAGGGGTGTTATTTCTTACTGGAGGTTAGGTTCAGAATATTGGATTTGACCGTGACCGTACAGATGGGCTAACATATTAAACAAATACTTAATAACTATACGATGTCGGAGACCGAAATAAAATGAATCCATTTTATTTCAGAGTTTCCGTTCAGTACAGTACAGTATGTATACCTAGGTACATAACTTTTAAAAGAGACTGTGCAGTGCTAAGTACCTTGCAAACCATTGTTACAATATTTTACATTTATTTTAAAGACAAACGGGTCTTCATCGCGTAAACTTACATTTAATTATATCCTGAAGTTTCGGATATGACGTTACACCCGTGGTCGCAGGCAGACTCAAAAGGACTCCAAAGAGGCAGGGAGTCTGCCTGCGTCCACGGGTGTAACGTCATATCCGAAACGTCAGGATATAATTAAACGTAAGTTTAAGCGATTAAGACCAGTTTGTCTTTAAAATATGAGTGATAATCGTGAAAGTTTAATCCAATATAATATTTTACTTTGTAGGCAGTTGCACTATGATCAGTTTTTAATAATAGTAAATAAATAAATATCTTGGGACATCTTACCCAAATCGACCTAGTCCCATGGTAAGCTCAATTAAGGCTTGTGATGTGGGTACCAGGCGACGATATATATAATGGATAGATACACATAGAACTTGAATTTATAGACAGCCATGACCAAGGAACAAATATATTTGTGATTAATAAATACACAAATAATGCCCTCGTCGGGACTCGAACCCGGAACCTCCAGCCTCGTAGGTAGGGTCACCACCAACTAGGCTACGGAGGCTGAGGCTGAGTACATTATTAATATTATTATATTGATTTAAACTTTCACGATTATCACTCATAATTTAAAGACAAACGTAAGTTTACGCGATTACGACCCGTTTAAATTATAATACACATACATTTGTATTTATAGTCTAATAATGTAATTTACATAAATAAATAAATAAATATCTTGGGACATCTTACACAAATCAACCTAGTCCCACGGTAAGCTCAATTAAGGCTTGTGATGTGGGTACTAGGCGACGATATATTTAATAGATAGATACATATAGATACTTAAATTCATAGATAACCATGACCAAGGAACAAATATTTGTGATAAATAAATACACAAACAATGCCCTCGCCGGGATTCGAACCCGGAACGGCCGGAACCTCCAGCTTCGTAGGCAGGGTTACTACCAACTAGGCTACGGAGGCTGACACTAAAACTTAATTTTCTTACTACTTGTCATTTTTACATGGTTCTAGAGTTGAAGTATGTAAATTAAGGGTGCGTTTAAACCAAAAGAGCATTCGCTGTTCTAGCGCCTGTTGTACGAAATCAACCAATCACGTTTTGTGTACCGATCGAATTTCGTAGAGTGAGAGGTTAGAACAGCGAATGCTCTTTTAGTTTGACCGCACCTAAAGGTGCATTCAGACCAAACGAGCATTCGCTATTCTAACCCCCTACTCTACGAAATTCGATCGTTACACAAAACGTGATTCGTTGATTTCGAAGAGTGGGGAATAGAACAGCGTTTGGTCTAAACGCACCTTTAGGTATCTACTGGTTTGTGCGAAAACACATGAAGTAAACGCGTATGTGTAATTGTGTACTTAAAAAAATAAGATATGTAACCTCGATAACTCACGCCCCTATATCACGCATATATGTGTCACTTTGGGTGGTTCGGCCATTTTGGTACGCTTTGACAACCCTAGTTACTTGAACATTTAATTACGATTTAAATGATAATCGGGTCAATTAAACGCCACATAATGAGGAAAGTACTATAAAAGGAAGTTATAAAAAACATTGCAAATGATAATATTATCAAACAGGTTTCATTAAAATATCCTTTTCATTGTTTTTATAGGATATAAATACCGCACCAATTATTTTTGCAGTCATTTGTTATTGTTTCAAGTGTCTGTCAGGTGGGCCATTCTATTAAATGTTGCCCCCTAACTTTTACTAACATAGATCAGGGGCCCGTTTCTGGAAAGCTTGTAACTTGTAATACAAGTGGAAGTCTCTTTTTGACACTATTAATTAGATAAGGACTTCCGCTTGTATTACAAATTACAAGCTTTCGAGAAATAGGCCTCAGGTATTTTTCTTGTGAATTCCTTCTCAGGCTCACGAGCTGATTCGATCACAACAATAGAAAAAAAAACAAAATACCTTTCATCATACCTTTTGATTCAGGCCGATTTTATTAACGTAATGTTCGGTAATGGAATAAAAAAATCTTGATACTTTTTTGTCTCCTACTATACTAGGACTGAAGGAGCTCGAGATTCTGTGCAGAAATCATATAATAATACCCAAATATTAAAAAAGAGTTCAGGAACATTAAATAAAATGGCCCAGGTCTGTCTGTATATTTGCCTCATTTGTGTGGCATTCTTAATCACATTATCAGGCGGTTCAGCATATATGATAGACGTCCCAAACAGACGACCACAAAACTGGAAAATCTCCAAACATTCGATGGCTGGCGGAGTGGGCAAGTACGATGGTATATCAGGAAATCGATTTAATAAGAAACCCTTCGCAAATAAAACGACCAGGATGCACGGTCTTCATTGATTGGAGTAGGGCATAAAACGAAGAATTTTATTACAAAGGTAACGTTTGTAACTATATTCACACTATATTACTAATTAAATGCATGAAATTATGTACCTATGTATGAAGTATACTACATTTGTGTCTTTTGTAAACTTTAGGTACACTAAAAATCTACAAATAATAAAATAAAATGGCAATGTGTATAATCGTACAAGTATTTAGTAGTATTTATAATTTAATTTAAATATTATTTATACGTGGTTTACCATTTCCATCTAAAACTTGGATTTTGAAATGTCTTACCTCCTATAAGTTTTTCCTCTTTTTGGGCCCGTGGGCAAATTAAAAATAATCCACAAGTGACATAAAAGACGATGTAAAACAAAACCCTCTGTTCACAATGACAAGCTTCTCATTTCTAATACGTACCATTTAATTTCAGGATTTTCAGGCATTTATCTGCTTACTAAAACTACGGTTCTGCACTTCACACCGTAAACAATAAATCCCGTTTATAATTTAATTGAGGCACGCGGATCTTTCAAAATAACCGGCCGGTCTGATAGCCGGTAATCTCCCAAAATACACCCGACCGTAACAGTGACAGGGTCGCAACCGCAACGTAAACCCTAACAGTTTACTACTTCCATTACTTCGTTTAGAACCTTGTCTTATTAATTTCTAAGTGCAATGAATGCAGGCACGCAGACGGACCAAGTTATTGTATAACTGTCTCTTTTTATCGCGTTTATTTCGTTCGACGCACTGGAGCGGGTATCGTGATACCTCAGTCAGTTAGTGTGTTACCGCAGCGTTGTACGGACGCGTCATCGACTTTCCAATAAAAACGTATTTACAAACTTTATCGTACATGTTTTGATAACGGAACGCGAATATTCAAACATTTGGAACACATGTGGAATGTATGAATGTGAAAACGGTTTCGTGTTTTGTTTTTGAGCAAGTTTTCGTTTGTTTTCGTTTATTGTTTTAATTTGAGTGTGGTGCAACCTTGTGTTGATTGACGTGCGGAGTGATGTAAGCCGCTGGTGTTGGTTCCTGAGGATGCTGTGGTGAGAGAGATACGATGCACACGTCTATGATGATGGTATGTGGCTAAACAATAATTATCAGCACTGTTTATAAACAAAGTAAAGTAGGTACCTACATGTCTAATTGCTTT
>JALPQI010014476.1:0-33251 GCA_025490895.1 Thaumatotibia leucotreta | reverse complement strand
CACGGCGGCCGCTTTAGTTTAATAAATTAGTGTTAGTAGTAGTTAGGTATGAGCGTGCTCTCGTTAGCGGCGCGAGCTGACGCGGCCGCCGCGTGCCGGCTCCTGCTCGCGTGTGGAGCCCACGCCCACGAGCCCAGCTACCCCGCGCCTATGGGTACGCTAGCCATTTCTACCTATCTATTGTTCTTCCTCTTAGCGCGTCTCTGTCCTAGAAGTGAAACATGATCGGATCAATAGCGAATAAATACGTAACGGCGGCCGCTTTAGTTTAATAAATTAGGGTTAGTAGTAGTGATTAGGTATGAGCGTGCTCTCGTTAGCGGCGTACGCTACCCATTTCTACTTATCTATTCTTCTTCCTCTTAGCGCGTCTCTGTCCTAGAAGTGAAACATGATCGGATCAATAGCGAACACATACGTAACGGCGGCCGCTTTAGTTTGATAAATTAGTTAGTAGTAGTGATTAGGTATGAGCGTGCTCTCGTTAGCGGCGTACGCTACCCATTTCTACCTATCTATTGTTCTTCCTCTTAGCGCGTCTCTGTCCTAGAAGTGAAACACGATCGGATCAATAGCGAATAAATACGTAACGGCGGCCGCTTTAGTTTAATAAATTAGTGTTAGTAGTAGTGATTAGGTATGAGCGTGCTCTCGTTAGCGGCGCGAGCTGACGCGGCCGCCGCGTGCCGGCTCCTGCTCGCGTGTGGAGCCCACGCCCACGAGCCCAGCTACCCCGCGCCCATGGGTACGCTAGCTCTCTACCTATCTATTGTTCTTCCTCTTAGCGCGTCTCTGTCCTAGAAGTGAAACATGATCGGATCAATAGCGAATAAATACGTAACGGCGGCCGCTTTAATTTAATAAATTAGTGTTAGTAGTAGTGATTAGGTATGAGCGTGCTCTCGTTAGCGGCGTACGCTACCCATTTCTACCTATCTATTGTTCTTCCTCTTAGCGCGTCTCTGTCCTAGAAGTGAAACATGATCGGATCAATAGCGAATAAATACGTAACGGCGGCCGCTTTAGTTTAATAAATTAGTGTTAGTAGTAGTGATTAGGTATGAGCGTGCTCTCGTTAGCGGCGTACGCTACCCATTTCTACTTATCTATTCTTCTTCCTCTTAGCGCGTCTCTGTCCTAGAAGTGAAACATGATCGGATCAATAGCGAACACATACGTAACGGCGGCCGCTTTAGTTTGATAAATTAGTTAGTAGTAGTGATTAGGTATGAGCGTGCTCTCGTTAGCGGCGTACGCTACCCATTTCTACCTATCTATTGTTCTTCCTCTTAGCGCGTCTCTGTCCTAGAAGTGAAACACGATCGGATCAATAGCGAATAAATACGTAACGGCGGCCGCTTTAGTTTAATAAATTAGTGTTAGTAGTAGTGATTAGGTATGAGCGTGCTCTCGTTAGCGGCGCGAGCTGACGCGGCCGCCGCGTGCCGGCTCCTGCTCGCGTGTGGAGCCCACGCCCACGAGCCCAGCTACCCCGCGCCCATGGGTACGCTAGCTCTCTACCTATCTATTGTTCTTCCTCTTAGCGCGTCTCTGTCCTAGAAGTGAAACATGATCGGATCAATAGCGAATAAATACGTAACGGCGGCCGCTTTAGTTTAATAAATTAGTGTTAGTAGTAGTGATTAGGTATGAGCGTGCTCTCGTTAGCGGCGTACGCTACCCATTTGTACCTATCTATTGTTCTTACTCTTAGCGCGTCTCTGTCCTAGAAGTGAAACATGATCGGATCAATAGCGAATAAATACGTAACGGCGGCCGCTTTAGTTCAATAAATTAGTGTTAGTAGTAGTGATTAGGTATGAGCGTGCTCTCGTTAGCGGCGCGAGCTGACGCGGCCGCCGCGTGCCGGCTCCTGCTCGCGTGTGGAGCCCACGCCCACGAGCCCAGCTACCCCGCGCCCATGGGTACGCTAGCTCTCTACCTATCTATTGTTCTTCCTCTTAGCGCGTCTCTGTCCTAGAAGTGAAACATGGTCGGATCAATATTGAATAAATACGTAACGGCGGCCGCTTTAGTTTGATAAATTAGTTAGTAGTAGTGATTAGGTATGAGCGTGCTCTCGTTAGCGGCGCGAGCTGACGCGGCCGCCGCGTGCCGGCTCCTGCTCGCGTGTGGAGCCCACGCCCACGAGCCCAGCTACCCCGCGCCCATGGGTACGCTAGCTCTCTACCTATCTATTGTTCTTCCTCTTAGCGCGTCTCTGTCTTAGAAGTGAAACATGATCGGATCAATAGCGAATAAATACGTAACGGCGGCCGCTTTAGTTTAATAAATTAGTGTTAGTAGTAGTGATTAGGTATGAGCGTGCTCTCGTTAGCGGCGTACGCTACCCATTTCTACCTATCTATTGTTCTTCCTCTTAGCGCGTCTCTGTCCTAGAAGTGAAACATGATCGGATCAATAGCGAATAAATACGTAACGGCGGCCGCTTTAGTTTGATAAATTAGTTAGTAGTAGTGATTAGGTATGAGCGTGCTCTCGTTAGCGGCGCGAGCTGACGCGGCCGCCGCGTGCCGGCTCCTGCTCGCGTGTGGAGCCCACGCCCACGAGCCCAGCTACCCCGCGCCCATGGGTACGCTATGGCCTTTCTCTAGTCTTTAATTTGCAGAAAATAATTGTCGGTAGTGATTTTCCAACTTTTTACCGCAGTCTCTGATATTTGAAGTTCCGGAGCAGCCCAAAAGTGGTCTAGAAGTTCTAAATCTTAGAGTTTTTTTCCTCGGCTTTTTTTCCTGCAACTAATCTGAACTACCCAAAATCAATATAATTTTTTAGTTAAAAGTAAAAAAAACGGTAAACAAATATGGCTGACTTTCCATAGCATTTTGACGTCTTTGACACATCCTAAAATACGTTCGCAGATATATTTCTACGTTAAAACTAATAAATATCGATAATTTTAACAAAAAATGGACGTGAACTTCAGGTTTAAGGTTTTAAGTTGGTGATAAAACCAAGATTGTGTTCTGAAAGTGTGTGATTATGAAATAATTCAAGTTAGTTTTGTTTATATTTATTTTTCTATTTTCAACTGAAAAATGTCCTAGAAGTGAAGGCCGCATTACTTTAATTTAGTAGTATTAGTAGTAATGATTAGTAACTTGCATCTAGCCGAATTTTAAGTTAGGCTAATTTGGAATATGATAATACGTCAAAGATAAATATTGCAAACCTACGTCTGCATAACGTTATAGTTGAAATTTGAAATGTTATAGAAAAAGCTAAGAAGTATCTAAGGCAATCTGAAATTTTATCATTGTAATATCATTGAATTTTTTAAAAGTGGTTTTCGGCGGCAAATTAGAGAATCAATAAGAAGTAATTTTAATCTTTACAGATGCTTGTGCAAACGCGGCAGCACTCCGACTGCTGGAGGCGTCACGGACCGGCGACGTCGAAGCCGCCCGAGCGGCCCTAGACGCGCGGCCGCGCCTCGTCAACTGCCGCGACGTCGACGGCCGACACTCCACCCCGCTGCACTTCGCGGCCGGGTGTGTATGTGTACAGACAGACGGCTACAGCCGACACGGACCGACGTGGCGGACCTAGACGCGCGGCCGCGCCTCGTCAACTGCCGCGACGTCGACGGCCGACACTCCACCCCGCTGCACTTCGCGGCCGGGTGTGTATGTGTACAGACAGACGGCTACAGCCGCCGCGACGTCGATAGCCGACACTCCTGCGTACAGACAGACAAAAACCTCGTCCAAAGCTGACATGTGAAATCCAAAGCCGAGACAGACAGACTGTTAGAGCCGACACGGACCGACATACAAATCGTGAACATCTACAATCTGCAAAGTCACCAATGAGCATGACCAATTTAATATGTGAGCTCCGATTGCGCATGTTTACTGCAGTCATACAGATCCACTTATACTCGGCAGTGCCATAGGAATTAGAGATTACTTTGCCTCACAAGTGAACAATATGCGTTTTTACCCGCTCGTATTAAAGGATAAAAGAGCGCTTTACGTGCTAGTAAGGGGAAAAAATGGCGCAATTCAACTTGGCATTCTATCAAAGAGTCGTGATAAACTTATACGGTTTCCTGAAAACCAAGATATTATTTTGCTGCCCTCCGGCCGGCAAACAGCACTTGGCCCGACCGCTGCGCTAAACTAAGTTGCCGCCTACCGGCTCCGTTGAGCAGAAAAATAATATACACACCTCGGCCGTTAAATGGGAAACCCTCGGATCACATGTTTGTAGGCCGAGGCGAATCGAGACGTTACCCACTTAAACGGCCTTGGCATGTAATCTACTATTAAATACTATCACATATTACTCGTATTATCTATTCAATTAAATAATCTTTTCACACGGAGAAACCAACCACCATAGTTTGACGAGTAGCAAAATAAGTAGTTATATACCACGAGTAATGCTTATTTCATTACAAGTACATGTTAACAAATAATTATATATTTCCTCAACGTTTTCATTATCTATTTCGTGAATTGATACATTAATTTCATGTTATTTCAGGTACAATAGATTACCACTTGCTCAACTACTATTACAGAGAGGCGCCGATGTCCATGCCAAAGATAAAGGGTAAGTTTTTGGTCTATTACTCTACCTAAGAAGGCCCCGGGTTCGAATCCCGGTGAGGCATCCCTTCTCTTTGTATATTTATCGATTTTTTTTCTCGATCTCTGCTGTTTAAATGTATTTTCAGTACAGATGGTTAAATTAATCAAACCATTTCAGCGGCCTGGTGCCACTCCACAATGCCTGTTCATACGGCCACTACGAAGTGACGGAACTGCTAGTGTCGTGCGGCGCCGGCGTAAACGCGGCCGATCTGTGGCGATTCACTCCGCTTCACGAGGCCGCCGCTAAAGGGAAGGCGGATATAGTGCGGCTGCTACTCAAGGTATACTGTGTTGATATACTACGTTCGGGGTCTTCTGAGACTTGCCTCCTCTCAGAGGCGAGTCGGGGGGGGCATGTCTGGGCTCTGCCCATTTTGGCGGTTTCTAATCGCTGTCTGTCTACAGACAGACCGGTCTTCTGTGCGTCGTTTCCGACTTTTTTCTCTCCTTTACGAACGTTATGAGCGTCTGTACGTTGGCCTTCTCTTGGCTTTGTGGGCTCAAGGTTGGCCAATCTGCGGCTTGGTGGTTATAGGTGGCCTTTCTGCGGCTTATATTGATATACTACCACACTGGCCATAGTTACTGACGTCACTTGTGTTACTGCGAAGTGACGGAGCTGCTAGTGTCATGCGGCGATCTGTGGCGGTTCACTAAAGGGAAGGCGGATATAGTGCGGCTGCTACTCAAGGTATACATACTGTGTTGTATTTTATAGCTACGATGATGATCTAAAATGACACGTCGTCATGAGTAATAGTCATTTGGAAGAGGCAGAACTACGTTCTCCTCGAATCACGGTTTAATATGATTAAAATTTACAAAACGTTGTTATTTAACAGTTACTTGGTTTTTCTATGGGTCACCCACTAATCATCTTGCTAGAGCGTGCAGGATAGTTTCTTCTAGTAAACTATGAACTTTTGTCACCTGGACAATAACAGAAAAAAAAGGTGACCCAAATAATAGTAATTTCGTTAAGACAATAATTTTTCGGCACTTTCTCTTATATGCCGTGATATGATAATGATGATTACTATGGCTGAGACATGTCACAACTTGTGCAGTCACTATCAAGTGATGACACTATGTCATCCGTCGCTGGTGTTTCAAACGCGACTACTACTCAAGATATAATCACAAAACGTGAAAAAATACTATAACTGTAATTCATTATATTATATCATAACGGGATACTAAACATTTCAACGGACAGACCAGATAGCCTTTTTTGAAAACACTGTATTGAGGTTCAGTATTTTAATTATTTCAGACGACTTATTTTTTCTAAGGTTGTGTATGGTTGTTATTTAAATTTTCGGTTTTTTACGGTCCTGACCGGTAAAATGTATCCAGTCTGCCAGGGTTTATCAGACTTTTGCGATTGGGTTCGGTTCTTTTGCAACTGAGGCTTATTTATATGACGTTAAGACTATCAGAAAAATGGTTAGTCTTACTCTCATATTAATAAGGTTCAGTCTATAACTGTCAAAAGTTAATTCTTAGAAATCTGCAACTATAGTTCGGTATTTATTTCCAGCACGGAGCCGACCCAACGCGACGTAACCGCGACGGGTTAACGCCGCTACAGCTAGTGCGGAGCGGCGACTCGGACACAGCCGACGCGCTGCGCGGCGATGCGGCGCTGCTCGACGCGGCCAAGCGAGGCGAGCTGGCCAGAGCTAGGTGAGACCTGTGTCCATACTGTACTATACAGGAGACACGTTAACGCCGCTACAGCTAGTGCGGAGCGACTCGGACACGGCCGACGCGCTGCGCGGCGATGCGGCGCTGCTCGACGCGGCCAAGCGAGGCGAGCTGGCCAGAGCTAGGTGAGACCTCAGTGTCCATACTGTACTATACAGGAGACACGTTAACGCCGCTACAGCTAGTGCGGAGCGACTCGGACACGGCCGACGCGCTGCGCGGCGATGCGGCGCTGCTCGACGCGGCCAAGCGAGGCGAGCTGGCCAGAGCTAGGTGAGACCTCAGTGTCCATACTGTACTATACAGGAGACACGTTAACGCCGCTACAGCTAGTGCGGAGCGACTCGGACACGGCCGACGCGCTGCGCGGCGATGCGGCGCTGCTCGACGCGGCCAAGCGAGGCGAGCTGGCCAGAGCTAGGTGAGACCTCAGTGTCCATACTGTACTATACAGGAGACACGGGTTAACGCCGCTACAGCTAGTGCGGAGTAGACGTGTGCGCCGCGCCGGCGTCACGCCGCCGCCGACCTTTTTCGCCACGCCGCCGCCGCCGACTAATGGTCGGCGTGAAATCGGCGTGGCCTTGACTGCATAACAGACTTATTTCTTATGGGTGAATTACTAAATACTAAGCCTTGTATTTGCTTTACGTATTCACATAATGCTCTTATACAGGAAATAAAATATCAGTATATCGAGTGTCATCCCGCATTACATGTAGATACTTAAGCTCGACGACATCCAGCCTCCCGAACAAGCCGGTACGGTTTTTGCACAAGCAACGTCAGGTTATACAGAAGACCGAGAGGTATAACTTGCCCCTCTGGTTAACGTTCGTGGCCTATGAAGCATTTGAATCGATCGAGACGTTTATGAATGAGGGGTTACCCCCTTATTCCCCTTATTATCAAGTCATAAAGTTCTCTTTTACGATCTTCCGCCAACGGCCCTGATCTTTGGCAGCGTGGACGGCGTGGACCACTTCAGCAACTTGAATGTTGAGTGTGGTGTCCAGTGCAATCCGGTCTGTCCAGTGCATGGGGCTGGGTTTTTCTTCTTTTAAACTTTCCTGAGACAATATGTTTGTGGGCTATGTGTCCAAAGAACAAGTAACTAACAAACAGTAGAACAAATAAGCCAAGTAGACTTGCGGTACTTATATTGTAGCGTCCAGTTCGTCTCCAAGACCGGTATTCGAAATCCATACTATTGCAGCAAGGAGTACCCATACCATTGCAGTATGTCAAAACTGTTTTTGGTTGCTTTGGGAGAGTCTTCAAGATTTTGGTCTGGAAAGGGCTTTGTCATCAACATCAATAGTGAGTATATCAGTTATACCACCCACGTTCGGTTCGCCGACTATAAACTAATTATGGCTGAAACCTTGGAGAACTTAAGCACTATACTCATTGAGTCTGTATACCCCTGAATGCGTTGGGCTTAAGAAGATCAATGAACACCATATTAAATATCTAGAATTTGTGATACACACTCCAACCAAGATCAAAGCTCAAAGTCGATGAAAACGAGTATGTGTACCGGACTTACCGGAGACAGACAGCTATCCCGCAGTATATTCCAAAACGAAATTCTTCGACCAAGCGAAGGGCACCATTCATGGCACGATAAATCGCTTCGATTGATTGGACGAAAATCGTGGTGATGGATGGCTTTAAAATTGCCAAACATACACGAAGCAATTGATCGTTACGATCGCGCCATACACGAAGCAATAGATGGCTACGATCTATCATTTACTTGTTGAAAACGGTACAATAAAGTCGCTGGACCCAATTGAATATGGATAACGATCTCCTTTTTTAGGGTTCCGTAGCCAAAATGGCAAAAACGGAACCCTTATAGATTCGTCATGTCCGTCTGTCCGTCTGTCCGTCTGTCACAGCCAATTTACTCGGAAACTATAAATGCTACAGTAACGAAATTTGGTATGGATATGTGTTGTATGAACCGCTAAAGGAATGTGATACTAAATTGTACAAAAAACCATTGGGTTGGGGGCCCTCCATACATGTAACTGAGGGATAGAATTTTTTTTTTAGTTGTACATAAGCGTGTGGGTTATTAATAGAAAGGTCTTTGAAAATGATATGAAGGTTTATACATCACATTTTTATTTAAGCAAATCGTTTTCGAGATATCAGGTCTCAAAGTCTGAAAAATGTGTCCCCCCCCCTCTATTTTTTAAACTACGCGATATAAAATTCTGAAAAAAATATATGTTATGCACATTAATAAACTCTATCTACAATTTTTGGTTTGATTAAATTATCTCCTATAGTTTTTGAGGTAGGTTGATTTAACTGTATTTTTTTAATAATAAATTGATAATGGTACGGAACCCTTTGCGCGCGAGTCCGACTCGCACTTGGCCGGTTTTTTTACCTATGTGGCGTTATATTTGATCCAGCTTCGACTAAAGAAAAAGAAGTCGAGGGTAGAAGGTACCTACACCTACACGAACACGTACCAAGGGATGCAGTGCGTGCGGTTCCGCGTCAAGAATGAGACTAAAATCGAATTGTCGATCGCAAAGTACCTACCACACAAAATCGATCTATCCTTACGATATTCATGATTGCATGGATTTTTGTTGCGATTTCCGATATCGTTTTCGATCAAGTAAATCGTTAGCGATATTGAAATACATTATCGATTGGTCGTTTCGATCGGTTTGTAACGATCGATGGATCGTACAGATGAATCTTACCACGTATGGGCCCCTTTACGGCTCTAAAGCGTGGTAGGTAACTATGGGCTGAAAAGATCACTCAATGAGCTATTTAATTGATAAAAAGAGGAGTTCCCTACGAGATTGAAATAGGAATGTTGAGAGCCGTAGAAATGTGCTACCTGAAGTGGCAGTGGGCTGGACATATTGCTCGCAAAATTACCATTGGGGCAAGCGATTTCTTAAAGGCAAGCATAAACTTGTCGACGCAGCATAGGAAAGCTCCCAATATGATGGCCGGTGACCTGGCAAAGATAGGTGGAATCTATTGGATGTGGGCTGCGCACTATTTACCCTTATGGCATGCTATCATAGGGGATTTGGGGACCCTAATGTCCATCGGCAGATAATACTGTATCATTATTATTATCACATAACGAATATGAATAGAGTCAGTCCAAGCCCAGTTATTATTGGAAATACACATTATTTATGTTATGCAATAAAGTAGACATTGCCGTATAATTCATTTTTTTAATGAGACCATACCTTTGCATGGATATTATTAGAAAGAAGAGCCCTTTGCCTTTCTTTTCGGACGCTGTGTTTGATATTTATATGAATTTCTCCATAATTATGAATTTTTATTTAAACTTCTGAATTTTAGCAGCGATTCTTCTTATTTTATCATTTTGGGTCATTTAGTTTCCCAATGAGTTTTAACTAAATTACAATATCGATACCTACTATAATAAACTGTGATTCTCGTGTCTACAATTTTAATTAACTATTTCAAGTCTAACATTGTTGAAATCGGTGCGGAATATCGCACTTTTTTGGGCGTGAACTTTTGCATTAAGCATTATCTGAAGTTATTTTGATTTTGACGACTTTTAAGCGAATGCTTTTGGATATTGGAGTGTTAAACATAAAACAGAAGAATCAATTTACGGTCCCATGGCTGTTAGAACTATTATACATGGGACTATTGTGTAACAGGGGAGACTGATTTTACGATGGCAACTTTATTTCGTGGACAAGCTTTATAACATGATGGGAAGAGAAAACTGTTATCTATTGATCAGATGGTGGTTAAGGTGGTCATTGGTGGTGTTTATTGAACATTTATGTAGTATTTATCTCAATTATAACAAAGAATAAGATCGTATTCCGTTTTTATATTCACGCGACCTTCACGCCGATTTCACGCCGAAATCACGCCGCCGCCGCCGACTTTTTGGCAAACGCCGCCGCCGACCATTTTGACATCGGCGCACACGTCTAGTGCGGAGCGACTCGGACACGGCCGACGCGCTGCGCGGCGATGCGGCGCTGCTCGACGCGGCCAAGCGAGGCGAGCTGGCCAGAGCTAGGTGAGACCTCAGTGTCCATACTGTACTATACAGGAGACACGGGTTAACGCCGCTACAGCTAGTGCGGAGCGACTCGGACACGGCCGACGCGCTGCGCGGCGATGCGGCGCTGCTCGACGCGGCCAAGCGAGGCGAGCTGGCCAGAGCTAGGTGAGACCTCAGTGTCCATACTGTACTATACAGGAGACACGGGTTAACGCCGCTACAGCTAGTGCGGAGCGACTCGGACACGGCCGACGCGCTGCGCGGCGATGCGGCGCTGCTCGACGCGGCCAAGCGAGGCGAGCTGGCCAGAGCTAGGTGAGACCTCAGTGTCCATACTGTACTATACAGGAGACACGGGTTAACGCCGCTACAGCTAGTGCGGAGCGACTCGGACACGGCCGACGCGCTGCGCGGCGATGCGGCGCTGCTCGACGCGGCCAAGCGAGGCGAGCTGGCCAGAGCTAGGTGAGACCTCAGTGTCCATACTGTACTATACAGGAGACACGGGTTAACGCCGCTACAGCTAGTGCGGAGCGACTCGGACACGGCCGACGCGCTGCGCGGCGATGCGGCGCTGCTCGACGCGGCCAAGCGAGGCGAGCTGGCCAGAGCTAGGTGAGACCTGTGTCCATACTGTACTATACAGGAGACACGGGTTAACGCCGCTACAGCTAGTGCGGAGCGACTCGGACACGGCCGACGCGCTGCGCGGCGATGCGGCGCTGCTCGACGCGGCCAAGCGAGGCGAGCTGGCCAGAGCTAGGTGAGACCTCAGTGTCCATACTGTACTATACAGGAGACACGGGTTAACGCCGCTACAGCTAGTGCGGAGCGACTCGGACACGGCCGACGCGCTGCGCGGCGATGCGGCGCTGCTCGACGCGGCCAAGCGAGGCGAGCTGGCCAGAGCTAGGTGAGACCTCAGTGTCCATACTGTACTATACAGGAGACACGTTAACGCCGCTACAGCTAGTGCGGAGCGACTCGGACACAATAGTACATTATTGCAGAGGCCGGGAAAGCGAATTTCGTGGATGAGTATTTTTTGTCGGACGAAGCGAAGCTGAGGCCGACAATTACATACGAATCCACGAAATTCTATTTCCGTCCGAGGCACATATAGGACTTTTCTCCAAACATGCAAGGAAATAAAACAAAATTTATTACAATCGATTAAGTAATTCTTCTTGCAAATTGAATAACAATTGAAAAGAAAAAATCTCTTATGATTCCCGCCTAAACTTTTTTTTAATGCATGGTCGTTCATAAAAAATAGTAACGATATCTATGGTTTCATTAAACCGTACCTACACGACCTGACACACCGAGGCGTTTGTAACTCATGATAGAACGAGACGGCCATAGATTTGATCGCCGTCTCTCGCTCTATCCAGACCAGGCGTTTGGTCGTGGCTTTAGAATTTGGCTGTATGCATTTTTTTCAAAGTCCAAAAGTAGTTTTTAAGAAGTAAAAAAACAATACATTAATGGATTTTAGTACAATTTCGCGGCCGCAAAAACTGTACAATAATGAAAATCTTTTTTTTTTAATTTGAGCTGGTACATAAGAAGGTACTTCGCGTTTCGTTTTTGCTACATTAATGCGAACATTTCCGAGCATATTGGAGAAAAATACTTTTTCATCACACTTGCTGTCTAAGCGCGCCAAATTTCCCTAGCGAGTAATAAATGTCAGTACGTCATTTAATAATATTATGTCCTAAAATTTTTTTTTTTTGTCGGCAATTGTGATGGAAAACATTGTATGCATCACGGTCGGTAAGCGGAATACTCCTAACGGCGTCGGGTTTCTATCACTCTCGTTAGTAATTATGTATATCTCGTTAGTTATTAGTAATCATTAATGAATATCCGTTTCATACTTTTTCTTCAAATCTTCGTTTATTAAATTAATCAGCAGTATCTATATGTAACGTCTCTTGGTACCCACATCACAAGCCTTAATTGAGCTTAGCGTGGGACTACATTCGTGTAATGTTCTAAGATATTAATTAATTAATTTAAATAATTTTTGTTGTTTCAGGAAACTAATAACTCCACAGAATGTGAACTGTAGAGACGCTCATGGCAGAAATTCCACGCCTCTTCACCTTGCCGGTAAGTTAACTTATTATCTTTTAACTTATTGCTCGCAAGTGTAGCAAAACAGTATGCACCACGCTAAGTCTATTAGAAGCCTGACGCCGCAGATGCAATGCAATATGTACTATTTTCTATTGCAGGAACTAACATTTTGCGATTATTGATTACGTTACAATACAATTCTCTGCGAATACTATGAGCTAATTCGCACGTGCGTTTTTTAGCGGTCTTAAAAAAACGTTCAAATGAAACAAATGCAAAACCATATTCATTCTCACGACGGCGGTTTTAAACCGCGGCGCTTTTTTATCGAGCACTTTTTGATTTTCGACATTAGGGCGTTGGACGTTAAATCAAATTGAGCATAATGGACCGCCAACGTCCGGTTATAACACGACGCTTTTTAACCCTTAAATGTATAGTGATGTATAAATTGACGCCAATTGACGGACGTGGGTCCTACCCACAAAACAGAAAAAACAGTAGAAGCGTAATGTAAGCGCAGCACGTGTGGCAATAGTAAGCAGCGCAAGGCTTACCTGCACAAAAGTTAACCACAGTAGGCCGTCAGTTCTCTAAGCGCGCTCACGTGAGATCGTTTTCGAATAAATCCGAAAAAGAATATGCAAATATGCCTTTTTGTGCCGTTTTGGGATGTAAAAGTAACAGCCAGAAGTCAAACCTCACCAAGGAAGGTATTTCATACCACCGGAAGTTCTTAATTTGTTAATATTTTAATATTTTCTAAAATATTTCGTCTTCCGCAAGATGTTTGTACTACACTAAATAAGAAACAACTTTATGTGCCAACAATAAGGTCGTTTTTTATTTGGCATGAAACTATGGAAATTTCTAGAATTTCGGAACGATAGGCTGAGTAGCGGCCAATGCGAGGAAAGGGTCCAAAAAGGTATCGATATCGATATTTTATTTCGTCGATATACCTACATTAGTTGTCTTGAGCCGATTAAGTGAAAAAAATTGAAACATGTTCTCTATAATCTTTATTTATTTAAACGGGTTTCCGACTGTCATCGTCATCATCATCATCATCAGATCTCAACCTTTTGCTGCCAGCTGCTGAGCGTAGGCCTGCATGTCATCCAATTATAATATTGTGGATATTAGGGTTTCGTTGCCAAATCATAGTTTCGCTATGTCCACCCGACTGTCATTGTCGTCATTATCATCATCACCCTAAGACTACTACCTTACCTACTGCTTAGTATAGATCCCCACATCCTCATATTATAATATTGTGAATGTTAAGGTTCTATTGTCAAATTATAGTTTCGCCATGTCTGCCCGACTGTCATCGTCATCATCATCATCATCATCATCTCAGCCTTTTGCTGCTAGCTGCTGAGTGTAGGTCTGCTTATCATAATATTATAATATTGTAGATATTAAGGTTTCGTTGCCAAAACATAGTTTCACCATTTCCGCCCGAATGTCATCGTCATCATCATCATCTCAGCCTTCCTTACTGTGAGCATGAGCATATCCTGATATTATAATATTATGGGTGTGAATTTTAAGGTGCCGTTCTCAAATTATCGTTATCATTGTCTGCCCGACTGTCCATCTGTCTATTTTTAATTATTCAAAAGGTTATGAATTAATTATTTGTTATATATTATATATTATAATTATAATAAAAGATGTGCTTATGGAACATTCTCGATTACAGTACAGAGGTTCGATGTCATATCTGATATCGGGTCTCTTGTATGCAGATGTCATTTTAATCAAAATGACAATTTAAATATTGTTTTTTTTTTAATATTAATTGTATGTTTTGAAAATTATTTTTAAATAAACGCGTAACAACCCGTTTAAATTTATTTTTTATTTTAATTGAAGAGTAAGTACCTAATATTTATTTATGCTGAATAACATTTTGATGTTGTCATTCACAGTAACATCGATATATTTTTAGTCAATAAAATATTTTGCTACATCACTTTCGTATAAATGCCTCGAGTTATCCCAGGTATGGTGATCGGATTAAAAATGAGACCATCCGTAGCAGAACCAAAGTAACCGAAATAGCTCTCCGAATCGCTAAACTGAAGTGGCAGTGGGCGGGGCACATTGCGCGTAGAACCGATGGCCGTTGGGGCGGGAAGGTTCTTGAGTGGCGGCCACGTACCGGAAGGCGTAGCGTGGGTAGGCCCACCACAAGGTGGACTGATGTCCTGGTGAAGGTCGCAGGAGTCCGCTGGATGCGGGTGGCGCAGGACCGGTCATTGTGGCAATCTTTGGGGTAGGCCTATGTTCAGCAGTGGACGTCTTTCGGCTGATATGATGATGATGATGATGATGAAAAACCAAAGCAAATCGAAGAAAAAGTACAAGTGATGAAAAAGTACATTTCATCACACTTGCTTTGTAAGCGCCCCATTGCTTGCATGCATCGCGGGAGTATTCCCTAGGGAGTTATAGAAAAGTTGGTACGTCATTTAACAATATTTTGTCTTAAAACAATTTGTTTTGCTTAGAAGTGTGATGAAAAACATTGTATACATCACGGTCGGTAAGCGGCATACTAACTCGAGTCATTAAAATCTAACACTCTAGTTAGTAATACCGTAATTACCTCCCTAGACGCCCAATGCTATTACTTCATATATATAATTATATATATTTTATCGATATAATACCGACTCTTGCACAGCACTATGACGCTTGTTAGCCATAACGTGCAAAAAGCAGCCTATCTCTTTTACTCTTGGGAAATGCCACGTATGTGGGAGAGGGAACAAGGATTCGCCATTTATTGGGGAGTTGCTGAACTGTTGAGTTTTAGTTATTAAACAGACTTATGCTACTCGACGCTAGATGGCAACACTCTCTTTGCAAGTTAGTAGTAGCAAGCGAAACGTCGTAAGTAATAAAACGAGTAGTATAATTTTGCTTTTGTCGCATTCGAAATAAAGTTTATTTTTGTATAAGATTTTATAACCAATAAGCTTTCAGATACTTCTGTGTGCATGTTTGCGCCAGTGTGAGTGTGGCGACATCGGTTCTCTCGAGAATCGGGGTATAAGCCGCTTCTACGTTATTTTTTGTTCTGTGGTCCTACCCACGTCCGTCAATTGGCTAACAGTGTTGTTCGTTTGCTCCGTAGTAATTTTAATGCTAAAATACGAAATTGTGATCAGTTTATAGTGATTTTTTAAACAAATATTGCTAATACCCGAATACAAGTGTTAGTGTTAGAAAAACTGTGTTAAATTCATTTTAAATAAGTGTAATTGGCTGATTAACCTATACATTTGGTTAAAACGCGTAAGCGCCAGAGCCTGCATGGCGCTTATGACCTTCTTGTGCAGCATTTGTAGAGGGCCGGCAATATCGCGCCGCCGAGCCTTTATTAGCGTGCGCATTTAAGTAGGATTGTGCGGAGAGCATTTAGTATTGTGAAATAGGGCGATGGCATCGGTATGCTTTAAATGCAAAGAGGTGCTACGGAATAAAGATATACTGAGATGCGTGAAATGTAAGCATACGTTCGACCTGAAATGTACGGGAAGGTCTCCAAAACTTTACCAACTTATGACACCGGAAAGAAAGAAGCAATGGATATGCTTGTCGTGCCATTCAGTCCCTAAGCCACCAAATCCAGTGCCAATAAAATACCCTCGACGGGCAAGAAATGGCAATGAGCGGCAAGATATAATAATAAAGAAAGTTCCCATAGTCAGTCCAATTCCATCCACATCTACTGCGGTCCCATCGCCAGTACACCTTGAAAGCAGTTCGATCGACTCACCACCTGAGCCTGAGTCGCAAAAAAATCCAATGGAGATATGCCCTGATAGTTTATGCTCAATAAAAACGGATATATTATCCCCAAACTGTGGCGATGTTGGCGGTAGCTGTGAAATGCCGTCCTCACCCAATGCCTCTGTGCCAAATCCAACAGGAACTGGTAGTTTGGTGTCACCTCATCACATCACAAGTACAAATGCGGGAACGAATGAACAGTACCCCATCTCATGACAATGTAACGTTAAGGAGGAAAATACCCTTGAATACCAATCATCATCTGGTGCAAGAAACTTTGTTGGAGCCCGAAGTCACTTCTGACACCTCTTTGGCGTCCCTTTTGAGTGACGATTCGAATGAATCGGACACTATGCTGAAATCATGTCTTCATAATAGGAGTCTCCCGTGCGCGAGGATTGATAATGAACAGTGATCGGATTAGGTAGTGCCAGACTGCGGTATCGTGCCACAGGGCTGTGACGTCACCGCCTCACCGCTAGATGCACCTATAAGTGACCATAGCGCACAGTTGTTTACGTTGTCGGTGGAACATTTGGACCGCGAGAAATCGAACCGCTTTGTAGAACGAAGGCTCATTAAGGAGGATTCGATTTATTTGTTTTATTGTGACATTGATAATTATGATTGGAATTTTATATATAATAACGACATAGATATTAATAATAAATTTAGTAAATTAGTTTGTATTTTGACATATTATATTGATATTCATTTCCCTAATAAAAAACTTCCAGTAAAAAAACAACCAAACGTTCCATGGATGACTGACGAGATCAAAATGTATCTATCAAAATTTAATGACTTTTCTCACTTTAGGCAACAATACCCCGATGAAATGGGTATATCTACATGCATTGACTATTACTCAAACTTAATAAAACGCAAAGTTTTGGAAGCCAAACAAAATTTCACACAACAGAGACTGACAGATAGCCGTAACCCATCAAAAGAGTTATGGAAGATCGTTAAAGAGGAAACATCATCATCATCATCATTACAGACTCGTAGAGACATTACTTTGAACGATTGCCAATCGAGACCGATCTCTGAAGCAGAGGTGCCCGACGAACTTAACAGGCATTTTCTTAGTGTTGCATCGAAGTTTGACATAGGTGTTGACGAGCAGCTTGTGATGCGATGTCTGTCGGACCACCTACAAGGAGCTGATGTTCCTACCGTCCAAATACCTTCGGTATCACGCGCTGACCTTGACAGAATCTTTAAGTCAATGTTAAAAAGTAGCAACACCCTTGACATATATGACATCTCATTTAATATCATCCGATCGATTTGGCCTATACTATCGATAATATTAGTTACCCTATTCAATCAGATGTTCGCTGAAGGCGTCTATCCAGACATACTTAAATGTACGCGAGTTTGTCCTGTATATAAAAGTAAGGGTGACAAAACATCAGTGGACAATTACCGACCTATATCAATAGTACCAAACATCTCAAAAATCATTGAGTCATTTTTGTCGCAACATTTGATGCATCACTTTGAGACTGACTTGTTAACTGACCGACAATTTGCTTACAGAAAACATAAATCCACTACCACGGCGGCATTTAATTTGGTAAATAGCATCACCACTAGCATTGATGAAAAGAATAAAACAGCTGCCATTTTCTGTGATCTGTCGAAAGCGTTTGACGTCATACGTCACGATATTTTAATAAAAAAGCTTCGTAAATATGGCTTACAAGGCCGTAGTGGTGATTTATTAAAATCTTTTCTGTCAAACCGAACACAGACAGTGGAGGTCGCGTCTAAAGGGAAAAAACTGAGATCCAAAGCTGGCAGTGTGGCGATTGGAATTCCTCAAGGCTCGGCATTGGGAAATACTCTTTTCTTAGCATTCATAAACGATTTACCATCTGCTATAACTGAGGGAGAGATCATCCTGTTTGCCGATGACACGACGGTAGTTGTAAAAGCCAATACATACACTCAGCTTCAGGAAAAAATTACGACTGCATGCGAGCAACTCAAATGTTGGTTCTCGGCAAACGGACTGATATTAAATGTAGCCAAATCGAACGTCATGCAGTTCTCCGGCAGACGCGTCAAAAGCGTCAACATCCAGTCTCCCATCCCTATGAGCGAAGAGAGTAAATTTCTAGGCTTCACGTTGGACCCAACCTTAAGCTGGAAACCACACGTGGATTCTTTGTGTAACAGGCTGGGTGGAGCGGTGTTTGCACTACGCAAACTTAAACCACTGGTGTCCCATGAAGCATTGAGGCAGGTGTATTTCTCCAACTTCCACTCGCTCATGACATATGGCGTGGTCCTGTGGGGCAACTCGACCGATGCTGGTAGGGTCATGGTCATGCAGAAGCGGGCATTGCGCGCAATGTTTGGCCTAAACCAAAGGCAATCTTGCAAAGCGCTGTTTGTCGAACACAGGATAATGACTCACTACTCGCACTACATTTATGAAGTCATTATGTACGTGAGAAGGAACCTGTCACAGTTCAAGCGAGTGGAGGTTGTAGGAAAGACCCTTCGTAGTTCTGGTAGATTGAGGACAGTACCGCGACGCACAGTACTTCACGCAAAGAATCCACGAGTAATAGGGCCGACCTACTACGAACACCTACCTGACAATATAAAGAGAGAATGCTGTGAAGAAACATTCAGGCGCAAGCTAAGGAACCACTTATTGGAAAAGCCATTTTACTCAGTCAATGACTTTATCAACATAATGAAATAAATAATAATTGACATTTTAGTACCTTTGTAATTCATACTTATACACATTTGTTAGCATTAAGATTGACATTTTATTACTTTATTTGTTATATTATAACTTATTGATAGGTACCCGTAGTACCAGATTTTAATTTTTAATTTTTATTGTATTTTAGCATTAAGATTGACATTTTATTACTTTATTTGTTATATTATAACTTATTGATAGGTACCCCTAGTACCAGATTTTAATTTTTTATTTATATTATATTTAATTTGATTGTTTATAATTGTGCTATAATTTGATTTGTTTATAATTTTTTACTGATTAGTAAGTAATATATCTTTTCATTATTATTGAACGTTCAATATATGAGTAGTAATATAAGCAAAATGTACTACATACCTACTTATCATTTTTACTTCTTTACCAGACTTTGAGACGCTCTTATTGGGACTCTTTTGACTGATCTCACTGGACTTTGATTTCATTCTAACTGGACTGAGGTTCTGGTGGTCTAAAGTAAAGCAGTCACAGAGTTTTCTTTAATAATTGTTTTACTTCTACTACTATTAGTAGCAGCTATAAAAACATCAAATAAAAAACGTATTCACAATTACAAAATCTTTTAATTTTTTCATGTTTCTTCAATTTATTACATAACAAGAAAATGTTCTGTAAAAAAATATAAGTCCCAGGATCCCGAGGCTTATCCATGTTAAGTATAATGTTTAAGGTCATTCACCCGAAATGGCACTACCTAATCCGATCACTGATAATGAAGATACACTAAGTGAATATACAAAGAAAATAAAAGATTTAGAGTTGAAATTACTAACAGCTGAAGGTGAGATACAAAATCTAATACTGGAGAATGGTGGTTTAAGGAAGCAAATCCAAGGTAATGAACAAACTATTAAAAAACTTAAACATATCTGTACTTCTACGTCGAAAAAACCAAGGACTAGACGCCCCAGATCAAATGTGAGTGGTGTAAATCTTGATCATAATAAATCCCATCAATCAGTGGCACTTACAGCAAGCATGCAAAGTCACTTCGATCTATCTAGTATTCAAAAAGACCATACTCAGCTGGGAGTATGCTCCCGTCTATCTCCGGCTAAACAATTACCCGACATGCATATGCCTAAGGATGATGAAACAACACTGCGTAGTGCAATTACTAGTCCTGTTCAATTGTGCGTATTAAGTAATCAAAGAAAGGGCACACTAAATGCCATGCAATACACCTTCGAGCGTAGCGTTAGATATTGCCATTATGTCTGGCCCAATGGAGGAGTCAAGGAGTTATTGACGGGTTTGCATAGGAAACTGGAGGGTTTTACGATGAATGACTACTGTGTGATTTTCATAGGGGAGAAGGACCTACAGGAGACTCATAATGCTCAATTGGTTACCTACATCCGTGAATCCCTATCAAAAATCATTCACACAAACAAGATTATCTGTCTTCCCACATATATTTACGGAGCACATTCATTCAACCACAAAATTAAACTACTTAGAAACATGCTAGCAATGGACGTAAAAAGTTCTGATTACGCTTTCCTTTTTGACACAAATCAAAACCTGACACTGGACATGTATTCTTGTTACTCTGGAAAAGTGACAAAGTTCGGCCTCAGGACCATCTTTTCGAGTCTCAGAGGAATAATAATGCAGTCAAAAGGTATAAGCGAGGAACATGTACCTGAGAATGTAACATCTGCGCGACGCCTAGACAGATCCCCCCAAGGCGCTTTTTTAGACCTGCATCGTCCACTGCAGCCAGTTATATAACTAAACTACAAAAATGCAACGAGCCCATTACGCGCTGCGCTAATCATAAGACTAAGCATCCAAAAAAAGTTAATATTTTCTACCAAAATGTACGAGGCTTGAAAGGGAAATTGGCAATCACGTATAATGCATTGACGACGTTTGAAACCAGTATAATAGCTTTGACTGAAACGCGTCTAGATGACACAGTTCATGACTCCGAGTTGTTCCCCAAAGAATTCAACGTACTGCGTAGTGACCGGATTGGCCGTGGTGGTGGTGGCGTGCTGATCGCTGCCCGAGCACCCTACACTTTGTCGAAGCTAGAATGTGGCTCTTGTCCTGACGATGAAATTGTTTGTGCCCGCATCAAAAGAGGACATCACCTTCATTTTACATTGTGCGTACTTTACTTAGCACCTCGTATAGATGACTCATGCTATTTTTCGGCATTTCAGTGTATTGAGAGAATTGTTAATAACCAATCAGAACCTGTAATAATTGTGGGTGATTTTAATATGTACTCTGCTTCAATAACTGTCCAAAATGCTTTTCTAAGTTTCCTTGACCAGCTTAACCTATCTCAGCAAAATAATATACGGAATAGTCTTGATCGATTATTAGACTTGGTGCTTTCTGATCAGGGACCTGCACAGGTTAGAGTGAATCAGGCTGGTTCGGGATTGGTCTCTTTTGAGAGGCATCATGTCCCCTTAGACATAGAACTGTCATGTCCTACAATATTCGACACCCGACCTACAATTCAGTCTCTTACTGATAACCAACCTACCAACGAAATAATGGATAGAAATTACCATAAAGCAGATTTTCCTCTTCTTTACCAAAAACTCGCGAGCGCCAACTGGTCTCAGCTCTGTAATTACAATGAAATTAACGAATGTGCTGACTGTTTCTATGCCATTCTGAATAACATCCTTGCCGAATGTGTTCCATTGAGAAAACCTAAGCCATTTAGTTCACTACAGCAGTACCCTCGATGGTTCACACCTGAACTTATCAAGTTGAATAAAGTTAAAAATTCATATCATAAATTATTTAAGCAGACTGGTGACCAGTTGTATTACGCATTCTTTTACTATTACCGAAGAATGATTGGTCGTCATTCGGAGACGGCTATGCGGAATTTTGTCCATAGCCTCGAGGCAAACGTAATAGGGAACCCTTCTTCTTTTTGGTCATATGTGAAAAGCCATCGTGGTTCTAACCAGCCGGCCACATTCGGCAATATGTCAGCTCAAGACGTTGCGAACTCGTTTGCCGACTTTTTTAAGAACGTGTTCCTCCCTGACGCTCCCAAATTGGATGTCAAGGCCGCCTGTTTGGCAGCTGCAGCGGAAACACCGTGTGATCGCCGTATATCTATCGATAAAATCAGCGAAGCCGATGTTCGAGCAGCTATCAAGCGTTTGCGCTCAAAGCCCACTCAAGGGCCAGATGGGTTACCGCAATATATTGTCAAAGACTGCTGCGAGGCATTTGTACAACCCTTAGCATATCTGTACAACCTGGCTTTGAAACATAAAACCTACCCTTTGATTTGGAAAACCTCGAAAGTTCTCCCAGTTCATAAAACCGGACCCAAGTCAGACGTCTGTAATTATAGGCCCATTGCTGTCTTGTCAGTATTTGGGAAGATTTTCGAATCCATAATACACAACAGAGTCTATAAGCAGCTTACGGGATGGTTCTGTGATGAGCAGCATGGGTTTTTGCCTAAGCGGTCCACGACATCTAACTTGCTCAATATTGTCACATTGATTGCTAATGAGATGGACGTAAAAAAGCAGGTTGATGTGGCTTACTTTGACTTCCAAAAAGCGTTTGATAGAGTGGACTGCGATGTTTTACTGAGGAAATTATCCCTGGCCGGTTTTTGCACTGACTTGCTCGAATTCTTAGCCAGTTACCTTTCAAATAGGCGTCAATTTGTTCAGTACAAATCGGCAAGGTCACACTCATTTATGGTCACTTCAGGGATTGGGCAGGGCAGTAATCTTGGACCTCTGTTATTTCTGATCCTGATTAATGACCTCCCGGCTGTTATAAAGTTTTCAACGTGTCTCTTGTTTGCGGCTGACCTAAAATTGGCGCTACCTATTGTTGGTCCAACTGAAGTCAAGTATCTACAACTTGACATAGATGCTGTTTGCACCTGGGCTCTGAACAATAGTCTTTCTCTTAATGAGGATAAATGTTCAGTGATGTCTTTTACGCGCGCACGTCATCCCATTCACTCTACATACACAGTCCAGGATAAGCCGCTCAACCGAGTTACTGAAGTGAAAGATCTTGGGACATGGTTTGATCCTCACCTAACTTTCAACCAACACATAACGAGAGTCTGTAATGAGGCCAGAAAGTGTCTTGGATTTGTTATACGTCAGGCTAAGTTATTCACCAGTCACCATGCTATTAGCATCTTATTTAATGCATACGTGCGCAGCAAACTGGAAACTAACGCCTTAATTTGGAATCCGCATGAGCAACAGTACAAGCTCGTCTTGGAAAGAGTACAGAAGTCATTCCTGCGTTTCCTGTATCGCAAGATGTATGGGTACTATCCATATCTTTATCCGTCTCTCTTTCTACTTGGCATGGTGCATTATACATCCCTTGAGGCCCGAAGAAATATTTATTTATTCAAATATTTTCTCCAACTACTCCGAGGCCAGATACGTAATTCCCAGCTTCTAGTTCAAATTCCAATACGGGTCCCACGCCTCTCTGCTAAGTCGCTGCGTCCTCGCCGGCTGAACTTGTTTGCCGTTCCTCTCGCTAAAACGCGTGCACTTGCTTCTTCTCCTCTGCACCAAGTTCTACGCATTATGAACGATGTCTTGGCCAGTGATACCAGCCTGGATATTTTTTTCACCCCTGATGCAACTATAATGAAAGCATCCTGTCGCTATCTTGAAGGTATTGTTGTGC
Organism: Thaumatotibia leucotreta; assembly: GCA_025490895.1. Taxonomy (NCBI): domain Eukaryota; kingdom Metazoa; phylum Arthropoda; class Insecta; order Lepidoptera; family Tortricidae; genus Thaumatotibia; species Thaumatotibia leucotreta. Next base: position 9,556 of record JALPQI010014476.1, on the reverse strand, counting down.
AGAGCTCAATCAGCTAGTCAATAAAATCCTACTTATTACATTTTTTTTTAAATAATTTGTTCTGACATAAATTGACATAGTTGTGATATTATCTAATTATAATGTATGTACAAATGGTAGTAATGTTAATATTAGTTATCTTAATAATTTAGATTTGAATTTGATTTGACAATAGAAATAATGATAGTTTGTAATAATTAGCATGTAAGGTTCATCTGTAAGTGCTGATTTAAACTGTAATTATGTACTTTCAATAAATAAATAAATAAATAAATGCATCATGTATTCTTGACTCTATTGTCAGTATGTCAGAATTCAAATTGAAATAAATCTTTGTCAAGGTCATGCATTTAAGGGTTAAGCGTTCGTGCGAACTATGCTTTAGTGATGACTTTTATTTTATTTTGTATGGTATCAGAAGCCCCGCTTGCGCAAGGCGTCAAAAAATTCCTATAGACTCATTTGAGTGTTCCCCTCCACGGAAATCTTTAGTAAAAGGCGAAAGATTTATTCGTTTTGAAGGGAAACCAGAGTAACGAAATATCGTTACCGGCACCCCCCAACGTTTCTGAGAAAAATCTTAACACCGCGATGTACGATATTTCATGGATGTAACAGCGCCATCTAGCGGTTTACCCTTTACAGTAGGTACCTGTCAAAATAACAAAGACTGATAAAATACAGGTACTCTAAAGCCATAGGAAATAATACGAAGTATTAGATATTTAACACAAAGCCTGGATGGATATTGTATTTCTTATTTACGAATTCGGTATTTTTATGAGAACAGGGTGTACTCATCGACAACAGTCATGTCATGTCGATGTTTAATTTTGTCAATTTCTCGTTCTTGCTAGAAAAATCATCATCATTGTCATCATCAGCCTATGATAGTCCACTGCTGGACGTAGGCCTCTCCTATTAACTATGCGTATAGACGCATTAGGAGGTAAATGCCCATGCCACGCTGGGCAAGCGGATTGGCGATCGCAGTAATGTGTCCACTATGATGACTCTGCTGCCCATCAATCTTTAATCAAATATGGTCAGTGACACTTCAATCCCTTAGTCGACTCTTACGACACCCGCAGGAGGAGTTGGGGTGGTGACAAATGTATTCTTACTGCCGTCACCACACGGCCTCAAATGACATCTGCATGCTAGTTTTTACTACCTATCTGAAGAGGCCCGATATCAGATATGACATCGAACCTCTGTACTGTAATCGCGAATGTTCAATAAGCACATATTTTATTATAATTATATCGACATCTTTTTAATCGATATCAAATCCCTATAACTTGCCCCCAGTTATCCCAGGTATGTCGATAAGTCATGTCGATGTTTAATTTTGTCAATCTCTCGTTCTGGCTACATAAATATCGAGGTATAATTATCACATACCTTTATCCTCAGCTGGCTACAACAACCTGGAAGTAGCCGAAGCGCTCCTCGAGGCCGGCGCGGCGGTCTCCGCGCGGGACAAAGGCGGCCTCGTACCGCTCCATAACGCGGCCTCGTACGGGCATCTAGAGCTGGCCGCGTTACTGCTGCGAGCCGGCACGCCGCCCAACGCCGCCGACCGGTGGGGGTTCACGCCGCTGCATGAGGCCGCGCATAAAGCGAGGACTCAACTATGCGCGCTGCTGGTGAGTGCAGTGTTTAGTCAACAGATGGCGCTGAGCTTCAACTATAGGCTGTCCCAAAAATAACGCAAGATTTAACTGTAATGAAAAAGCATACTTTTTTCGACCAATACCAATTTTTTTTCCTGACACACAAAGTACAGGAGGATTAAGTATTATAATTGCAAATCGCCTGGCAGCCCTGGTCTCCTTGTCGAAAAACTGGTCTGATCCCATTTTCAGGCCGTTTTTCGTTCATTTCAGTGAATCCCAAATATTGCGATTTAACATAATTGTTTATTTTTTATCGGGTTATTTATAGTCAAAGATCTATGTTAGCAAACTCTCGGTCGCCCATGATTTGAAGGAAGGGATTTCACACTGCAGCAACGAAATTCACTCATATTTATGCAAATTTCATAGAAAATTTAACAAAGGAGTGCTATGTTACAGCAAAGCTTTCGAAGTTTTTTACTAGTACCCGCCTGGTTGGCTACCACCGTACATTCGGTGTAAACGCCCGTGAAATGACTTACCTTCGTGTTTGCCGTGTTTCGGGGTCAGCCGGTGTATTTACCAGCATCTAGCGGGCCAGCAAGGCGGTGGCAACTAACAGGTTACTGATTGTCTCCTGTTCGTTGCCGCCGCGATTTGGGCTCTACTTTTCACTTACGATCAGGTGGAGTGGAGCCACTTTGTTGTGCCAACGTTATTTTTATTGGGTCGGCAACGCGCATGTGACACCCTGAGGTTGCAGGCGCCCATAGGCTACGGTGACTGCTTTCCATCAGGCGGGCCGTATGCTTGTTTGCCACCGACGTGGTATAAAAAAAAAAAAAAGAAGTAATTTCTCAGCATGCTTTACCATACTAAACCACCACCACCACTCTTCTTTCCACTTTCCATTTTTCTTTCCACTTTGTTTAAATCAAGAAATGAGAAAGTATAACAAGAAATAACTATTTTTCATCGATTTCAAATCTTTCGTATTTTTGGGACACCCTAGATGCTGTATCTTAGAGACATAGTTTTTTTTTTACTTTGTTGATTATGTTGTTACAGCTCGCCCATGGCGCGGATCCATACCTCAAGAACCAAGAAGGCCAAACGGCCCTCGACCTAGCAGGCGCCGAGGACGTCCGCTCCCTCCTGCAAGACGCCATGACAACCTCCGCCACCCACCCCCCCGCCGCGCCACCCACCCTGCCGCCCCCGCAGCTGCCCGTGGCGCTGCCCAGCGGGGCCACCGTGCCGCTGCCGCTGCCGGTACAGTATACACTAGCCGGGACAGTCTCCTGCAGCCATGACCTCCGCCACCCACCCTGCCGCCCCCGCAGCTGCCCGTGGCGCTGCCCAGCGGGGCCACCGTGTGCCGGTACAGTATACACTAGCCGGGACAGTCTCCTGCAGCCATGACCTCCGCCACCCACCCTGCCGCCCCCGCAGCTGCCCGTGGCGCTGCCCAGCGGGGCCACCGTGTGCCGGTACAGTATACACTAGCCGGGACAGTCTCCTGCAGCCATGACCTCCGCCACCCACCCTGCCGCCCCCGCAGCTGCCCGTGGCGCTGCCCAGCGGGGCCACCGTGTGCCGGTACAGTATACACTAGCCGGGACAGTCTCCTGCAGCCATGACCTCCGCCACCCACCCTGCCGCCCCCGCAGCTGCCCGTGGCGCTGCCCAGCGGGGCCACCGTGTGCCGGTACAGTATACACTAGCCGGGACAGTCTCCTGCAGCCATGACCTCCGCCACCCACCCTGCCGCCCCCGCAGCTGCCCGTGGCGCTGCCCAGCGGGGCCACCGTGTGCCGGTACAGTATACACTAGCCGGGACAGTCTCCTGCAGCCATGACCTCCGCCACCCACCCTGCCGCCCCCGCAGCTGCCCGTGGCGCTGCCCAGCGGGGCCACCGTGTGCCGGTACAGTATACACTAGCCGGGACAGTCTCCTGCAGCCATGACCTCCGCCACCCACCCTGCCGCCCCCGCAGCTGCCCGTGGCGCTGCCCAGCGGGGCCACCGTGTGCCGGTACAGTATACACTAGCCGGGACAGTCTCCTGCAGCCATGACCTCCGCCACCCACCCTGCCGCCCCCGCAGCTGCCCGTGGCGCTGCCCAGCGGGGCCACCGTGTGCCGGTACAGTATACACTAGCCGGGACAGTCTCCTGCAGCCATGACCTCCGCCACCCACCCTGCCGCCCCCGCAGCTGCCCGTGGCGCTGCCCAGCGGGGCCACCGTGTGCCGGTACAGTATACACTAGCCGGGACAGTCTCCTGCAGCCATGACCTCCGCCACCCACCCTGCCGCCCCCGCAGCTGCCCGTGGCGCTGCCCAGCGGGGCCACCGTGTGCCGGTACAGTATACACTAGCCGGGACAGTCTCCTGCAGCCATGACCTCCGCCACCCACCCTGCCGCCCCCGCAGCTGCCCGTGGCGCTGCCCAGCGGGGCCACCGTGTGCCGGTACAGTATACACTAGCCGGGACAGTCTCCTGCAGCCATGACCTCCGCCACCCACCCTGCCGCCCCCGCAGCTGCCCGTGGCGCTGCCCAGCGGGGCCACCGTGTGCCGGTACAGTATACACTAGCCGGGACAGTCTCCTGCAGCCATGACCTCCGCCACCCACCCTGCCGCCCCCGCAGCTGCCCGTGGCGCTGCCCAGCGGGGCCACCGTGTGCCGGTACAGTATACACTAGCCGGGACAGTCTCCTGCAGCCATGACCTCCGCCACCCACCCTGCCGCCCCCGCAGCTGCCCGTGGCGCTGCCCAGCGGGGCCACCGTGTGCCGGTACAGTATACACTAGCCGGGACAGTCTCCTGCAGCCATGACCTCCGCCACCCACCCTGCCGCCCCCGCAGCTGCCCGTGGCGCTGCCCAGCGGGGCCACCGTGTGCCGGTACAGTATACACTAGCCGGGACAGTCTCCTGCAGCCATGACCTCCGCCACCCACCCTGCCGCCCCCGCAGCTGCCCGTGGCGCTGCCCAGCGGGGCCACCGTGTGCCGGTACAGTATACACTAGCCGGGACAGTCTCCTGCAGCCATGACCTCCGCCACCCACCCTGCCGCCCCCGCAGCTGCCCGTGGCGCTGCCCAGCGGGGCCACCGTGTGCCGGTACAGTATACACTAGCCGGGACAGTCTCCTGCAGCCATGACCTCCGCCACCCACCCTGCCGCCCCCGCAGCTGCCCGTGGCGCTGCCCAGCGGGGCCACCGTGTGCCGGTACAGTATACACTAGCCGGGACAGTCTCCTGCAGCCATGACCTCCGCCACCCACCCTGCCGCCCCCGCAGCTGCCCGTGGCGCTGCCCAGCGGGGCCACCGTGTGCCGGTACAGTATACACTAGCCGGGACAGTCTCCTGCAGCCATGACCTCCGCCACCCACCCTGCCGCCCCCGCAGCTGCCCGTGGCGCTGCCCAGCGGGGCCACCGTGTGCCGGTACAGTATACACTAGCCGGGACAGTCTCCTGCAGCCATGACCTCCGCCACCCACCCTGCCGCCCCCGCAGCTGCCCGTGGCGCTGCCCAGCGGGGCCACCGTGTGCCGGTACAGTATACACTAGCCGGGACAGTCTCCTGCAGCCATGACCTCCGCCACCCACCCTGCCGCCCCCGCAGCTGCCCGTGGCGCTGCCCAGCGGGGCCACCGTGTGCCGGTACAGTATACACTAGCCGGGACAGTCTCCTGCAGCCATGACCTCCGCCACCCACCCTGCCGCCCCCGCAGCTGCCCGTGGCGCTGCCCAGCGGGGCCACCGTGTGCCGGTACAGTATACACTAGCCGGGACAGTCTCCTGCAGCCATGACCTCCGCCACCCACCCTGCCGCCCCCGCAGCTGCCCGTGGCGCTGCCCAGCGGGGCCACCGTGTGCCGGTACAGTATACACTAGCCGGGACAGTCTCCTGCAGCCATGACCTCCGCCACCCACCCTGCCGCCCCCGCAGCTGCCCGTGGCGCTGCCCAGCGGGGCCACCGTGTGCCGGTACAGTATACACTAGCCGGGACAGTCTCCTGCAGCCATGACCTCCGCCACCCACCCTGCCGCCCCCGCAGCTGCCCGTGGCGCTGCCCAGCGGGGCCACCGTGTGCCGGTACAGTATACACTAGCCGGGACAGTCTCCTGCAGCCATGACCTCCGCCACCCACCCTGCCGCCCCCGCAGCTGCCCGTGGCGCTGCCCAGCGGGGCCACCGTGCCGCCAAAAAAAATAATTCCCGCCAAGTTTCTTACCGATTCTTCTTGGGTCAGCGGTGTAGGGTTAGAACCGGAAGTAGTTTTAATACCTAGACGATTCAAAAAAGTTTGTTGCTATTCCAATTTGAATAAAAATTATTTGACTTTGAGTTTGACGCCACCCAGTGACATACCGTTAAACGCAACTGTTTCATAAAAGTTCGCGTCAAAAATCTTGAGCAGGAAGTTATAACATAACATAAAATTATAAAATTTACAACACGTAACCGCGATTCTGGACCGTCGCCGTTTTTAAAGCGACGCTGTAATCCCACCATTAAGGATTGAAACTAGCCTTATCCACACCTGATTGCTTAGCCAAGTTGCCAATCGCTAACGATTAGTAGCGTATCGTAATTTTCCGTCTCTGTAACTCTTTCCCATTACGCCGCGGCCACGACATCGGTCTAAGGCGACCGGCTTAGCGGAAAGCGTATGGTGCTCCCTCTCGTACCCATATCGGCATCCCGCTCCAACTCATGGATTCGCTCGCCGCTGGTCGCCTTAGACCAATGTCGTGGCCGGGGCATTAGTACGACAAAGACAGTTAGTTAGCGGCCTTTCGTTTACGTTTGACGATTAAGCGTTAGCGATTGGCAACTTGTCTAAGCACCCTATACACGAGTTTCTAAAGTTTTAAAAACTATGGTCTAACTTAAAATTTGTATATTAGGTAGTACCAAGCAACTACTGGGCAGAGGGCTCCCGAGGCAGTTTGGAAGATGCCGCTGGACGCCCAGCTTCAGCACTTTCCACGTCGGAGTCTTTACAAACCTTCTTATCTAGGTGAGTGACTAAAACACGGATATCTACTGTATATAAGGTTTACTTTAAGACGTATAACATATTTGGAATTGAGAGGAAGGACTTAACTGAGCTATACTTAAAATTAAAGCAAAAAGATAAAAGAAACAGAAAAAAGTATACGGTTTAATATCACGCATTCTTCTAAAAAATCTCATTACCAGCACAAATCAAGAATGAACATGACTTGTAAATATTTCCCACAAAACTTTTAGCCTAAATATAAGAATACCTTTCAGTGTTATATAACAATGAAAGACTGTATCTAAAATAAAATAATTAAATAAATAGCCAAGAAGATCATGTTGTTTAGATCCTATATCGTTATTACAATCAGTCAATATCCTATTTAACAGCTTTCTAATGAAATAACGGCGCATAGTACGCCGTAGTTAATTCATGTATTAAGTTAAAAATGCCTCAGATTTACAAAAAAGCTGTTATTTATTACGTATCGTCCCTATACTTAACAATCTTTATCTACAGCAAGAAATTCACCTTTTTTCACTGTGGATGGTATTTTTTCTATTAATTTAATTTTGCAGATACGATTTTGAATAAGTACAGTTAGGATATGCACAGATCTCTTAATATAACGTTTGTTCCAGTATCGGCCTCGAACAGCTAGCGCCAGTGTTAGAACGCGAGCAGATCACAGTGGACATCCTATCGGAGATGTGCCACGAAGACCTCAGAGCTGTCGGCGTGGCGGCCTACGGGCACCGACACAGGCTGCTTAAAGCGGCGAGGCAATCTGCTCAGGCGGCGTCGGGTAAGACAACTAGTTTAAAATATAAGAATTGTGTCATTGTGACACAATTCTTGTCAGTGTCATTATAAGAATTGTGGTGAAAAGTGGTCGCCGTTTTGAAATATTGCATTTTTGGTCCGATCCTGCCGAAAATCTTTGTAGGCACAGGTAAAGAGGCGAGACAATCTACCTGGACGGCGGAGAGCACTAGCTTAAAATATCAACTGTACTGTGAATTTTATTGTTTGTCTACCCTTGAAAAGAAAGAGCACTTTCTGAGCATAATATGCTATATAATATACGTATAAATATGTGCATTGTAAAACAATCTTATCTTTCAGAATGGTACGGCGGTACGACATTAGTCGACGTTACACCGACTTCGAGCGACGAATGCGGCGAGAGCGAGTACGCGATAGTGGAGAGGGAGATGCAAGCGTCAGTGCGAGAGCACAGAGACCAGGCGGGCGGGAACTACTCACACTATAACGTAGTTAGGGTAAGTGTAGTAACTAGACTTTAGTCTTTATTTGCTGCTCGATAATTTTTCCGACCCAACGGTCATAGGTTCGATGTGTAATATGCCCCGTCCATTGCAACTTAAGTTTGGCGACTCGGAGAGCTATATCGGTTACTTCGTTCTATTAGGTCATTACCTATAAAATTGGCGTTTTGTATGGAGAATTTTGTGAAAAGTCTATGATTTTTGCATATATTTTTTTTATGACATATATCAAAGTAAACCAAATTTTGGCAGTAATATTAGGCACTTCTAAGAGTTCTAAGCCGTGTTATGTATGTCTCTATTTCATAAAATAGAGTACTATCACACATTTATAACTATTTCAAACATATGAACCGGCAGCATATAGCCAGAGTTGTTTTCAAAGCTTATTTGCTATTAGCGTGAAATAGTACATTTCGATTTAAGTGCAAAAAAAAATCATTTTAAAAATAAGTTTTAAGCTAGAGTCTGACCAGCATAACTTTGCACAAGAAAAATGCGGTAAATAAAAAAAATACGTGACCTGGCAACAAATTCTGTTGTTGTGTGCTTATTTGTTAATTGTGTATCTGTCTACTGTGCTTGTCATGAATAAATTGTATTTCATTTCAAATTAAATGACAGGTTCGTTGATAGGCAAAATTGTTGCCACGTAATGCTTGTGCAATGTTATGCTGGTCAGATTCTACAGTTGCGGAAATTCAATGTAATTATTACTTCAGAATATAATACCCACCGCGGCTACTACAAATACTTCATCAAACACAATTTTGAAGATTCCATCGAACGTGATTTATTATTTTTCCTAACTAGTGCGGAAAAGTAAACTTTGCGCACGCTTCTCGTGCATACATTTCTCTTTTTAAGGCACTTGTTATGAATCGTTCTATACACGTGTAAAAACTTCTTTTGAAATGTACTATTCCGCTACTGTATATCGGTTACTTTAGTTTTGCGGATGTGTTCCGGCCCGGCAATGCTACGTGCCTACAATACTTCATCATTATTCTTCAGGCGCTAAAACTATACCGAAGTATAATTAGTGTCTAAAATATCTTGTTATTTGCAATCATATCTTGTCGAAAGCACGAATATTACATCGAAATTATTGTATCTTCAAATGTCGTTTACCTGAAGATTCCCTATGCTATGCTTCTAGCTTTATTTCTGATATGATCTCGCAGAGTCGTAATATGCCTTTAATTTTCCAGATACAAAAGATAGTAAACGGGCGCCTATGGGAGCGGTATCAGCATCGGCGGCGGGAGGTGTCCGCGGAGGCCGGCGGCGCCAACGAGCGCATGCTGTTCCACGGCTCGCCCTTCATCAACGCCATCGTGCAGAAAGGCTTCGACGAGCGCCACGCCTACATCGGTGAGTTTAAACATGGACAAAATGGCCGCCGTTTTCATTTTTTGTATTTTTGATCCGATCGTGCTGTATATTTGTATTAGGGAGAATCGAGACAAAGAAGCTGTCGAGGATATTTTAGAAACACGATAAAAAGAGGTTAAATGCTGCAGATATCTTGTTTTTTACAGTTTTAGCCGGATTTTTACTTTATATTAAGGGTCTAAGACAAAGAGAAGTCCTAGATTATTACAAGTGGCCGCCGTTTTGAATATTTGT
>JALPQI010014475.1:0-22924 GCA_025490895.1 Thaumatotibia leucotreta | reverse complement strand
AGTGTGAGAAAACCTTAAGAATAACACAAAAGTTAAATTTAGGGGACAGACGGCACATGTCAAAATAAGTAGCATTAGGATGTAATAAAGGTTGCAATACACTTGTTCAGTCATTAAACTTATTTTTTGAATAACTCAATAACAGTAAGAGTTTAGATATTAGTTTCTTAGATAAATTGATTATTTTTCACCTAAATATTCCCTTTCATCATCATCATCATCATCATCATCATATGAGCCGAAAGACGTCCACTGCTGAACATAGGCCTCTCCCAACGATTGCCACAATGACCGGTCCTGCGCCACCCGCATCCAGCGGACTCCTGCGACCTTCACCAGGTCATCAGTCCACCTTGTGGGGGGCCTACCCACGCTACGCCTTCCGGTACGGTAATATTCCCTTTAATTGAACGGAAATCAATAAAAACACGGTATATATTAGAAATACAATAGACTTAAACTTACCTACTAATACTGTAAAATTGTTAACTAATAAATGCAAATTTACATTTGATCACTAATAACTAGGCTTAGGACTTTTCATAGCATATCGTGGTTCTAAAATCCTTGGAGCCGCTATGTGAAAATTTTTCGAAGTCAAAGTCAAAGTATATTGTAATATTCTTTTCTCTTTCTATAATGACTATAATGATTTATACCTACTGTGACATCGTTACTGAGTTAATTTTAATCGAACAAAATTAATTTTTAAAATCGATCTTGATTTCATAAAAAAGTGCATACGAATTTAGTTATATCAGAAACCATAAAAAACTGGACAATTAGGTTCAAGACAAACTAGAAAAAGCCTCCTAGATCGGAAATAGCAATAAAAATGGCGAAAGTAGGTATCATGTTGTTTTTCTCGAAAGTTTCGAATCTTTCGTATAAATTACATGTAACTTCCGAACACTCAGTCGCATCAGTCGTAAGCTACGAACGTTTAAAAAAAAAGTGTTTTTTTTTTCGAGAATTTTTGGAGATTCCATCTTTAACAGGAAGCTATGCACCTTCTTCTTCTTACTTTAGAGTTGAAATGAGATACTAGTCCGATCATAAGCCAAGAAGGTTTTTCGATTGGGTGTCTTGGAAAAAAAACAGTGCAAGTTTGACTTTACGTTTACTCCTAAGCTATTCGGCTGAGTGGCATCAAGTAAATTTATATTGAAAGCTTGTTTTTTTTATCACTTACATCACACATCTGCAGGTAAAAGTTAGTTAGAATAAATTTTTGTTTTTTTTTTGTGACCAAAAACTAGTCCGGTCTTACCCGGGTGTACCTTATGCGTAGTATAAACAGTATAATGAAATAGGTATACGTACAAGTTTACAGTACATTTTATAATAGTAGTGGTTTACGTGTAAAATACTTTTTTTGCATTATTTTATTGAATTATGATACTCCGAATGTATTGGCTCTAGTACAAACACGTGACTTTTCATTTTGCTCAGACTAAATGTCAATATCAGTTGACTAGACTAAACAGTTTAAATTATGATAAAATACTTATAAATTGGAATCATTAATCTATGCTAGTTATATGTGATATCAACGTGAAGTGAAGTCTATTTACTTCAAAGGTAACGTCAGTTTTGTTTCTTGTTCGGAAGTTACATGTAATCTATACGAAAGATTCAAACTTTCGAGAATAACAACATGATACTTTCGCCTTTTTCATCGCTATTTAAAACTTTTTCTAGTTTGTTTTGAACACTAATTGTCTAGTTTTTTATGATTTCTGTTCTGATATAAGAAGGCAACTAATTTAGTATGTAATTTTTATGAAATCAAGTACGTTTTATAAAAGTAATTACGTTCGATTAAAATTAATTCAGTAACGATGTGAAAGTATGTATAAATCATTATGTTTAATATTACAATATACTTTGACTTTGACTTCGAAAATTTTACACATAGCGGCTCCAAGGATTTTAGAACCACGATATGCTATGAAAAGTCCTAAGCCTACTAATAACTAAACGTTTACAGTAAACTAAGATAAAATACTCTAATTATCTAAATGAGGTACTTAACCCAACAATCGAAAACTAACTTATTCTTACTTGGGCAAGATATCGGGGCTTATCATTGCAAAATAGGCAGGTCAATTAGTTATATCGGGAGGCGGCGTCACGATCATGACTTTAGCGTGTCATTGTTCAGTTCCACGTAGTCCGTGACTTCCCAGTGGTACTCAGGTTCGTCCGGGAGCTGCGGGGGGAAGGCGGAGCGCGTGATGGGCACGCCGGCGTCGTTCAGGGACAGGTAGGTCTCCAGCGCGGGGTCCTCGGGGGCCGTGCGCGCGCGCGCGTTGAAGGACCCGCCGACGTCTGAGCTGGGCAGCTCCCAGATGTGGAACTGGGCGGTCATCTTGAAGTTCTGTTAACATCAAATTTACATTTTTTTTATTAATAATCAGATAGGTAAAATAAGTTTTTGTAGAGCAAATCAAATGATTATACATAGATTTTTTAGCCGTGTGGTGACGGCAGTAAAATACATCCCAACTCTTCACGTGGGTGTCTAAGGGATTAGAAGTGTCACTATTCATTTATTAATTGAAGGTTGATGATGGGCAGCATCATCATAGTGGAGTGGATACATTACTGCGATCGCCAACCCGATTGCCCAGCATGGCAATTATGGAGATTTAAATCCTAAAGCGTCCATACTCTTAGGTAATAGGAGAGGCCTTTGTCCAGCAGTGGACTGATGATAGGCTGGTGATGTGATTTATTTATTTTTATACACCACCTCGTCCACACCCCGGCCAGCAACATTCAGACTCTGGCGTTGGTGAACTAGGTATTTTTTCTTTGGTATATGACATCGAATATTTATAATCAGATACGTATACAAGTTTCTGGGACAAATCAAATTATTTTTTAAAAATTGTATGTTTTTTTCATATTGTAATGAGGAATATATGTACATATTTTTCTATTGATTCCGTTCCCTTTCTGGCCTTTTTGAGGAAACTGGGTAATCAGTTTATTTTCCGTTTCTCTGTAACGTATTGTAAATGTAACAAATGTAAGTAATATACCGACTAGTATACAATTTTATGACTGAAATTGCCTAGCAATAATAACATCAACTGCTGTTATGAAAGGAGCCATAGGTAGCGCTTTTTCCTGATTATAATGATAGGTATCTGTTTAGTCCGTGATCAGCTACTAATTATGTAGGAAGATACCTACCGTAAAACCATACAACTATAGTCTACTACTACAAGTATGGTCCACAAATTTAACTCGTAATTAAGCATAAATGGAAATCGTTTACCTATATTGGTTTTATCTAAGTTTTTTAATCATTAATCAGGAGACTTTGTGTAACAACTGCGTCAATAATACATAAAATAATTACACTAAATCGAAGATATTTGACTTAGTTTTGGACCATAGTTGGGTGCTTTTGGACTATATATATCGTATATTAGTCGTTACCGTCAGAGACCTAAAGAAATTTTGCTAGATTTTGTAAACTTTATTACAAAATCTAGCAAAGCTTCAAGATATTTCCTTATTTGGTCATGACTAAATAATTTAATAAAGCTAATATTTTAAAAAGCGTATTTACGTGCCAAGCAAGTAGGTATGGTACAGTCAGTTGTTAGCGGGTAGTTTGTTCACAAATATCTTAACGCACTCATATAGTCTTAGCAATAAGGTCGTGTCAAGTTCATTTTGAGCACTCTGCCAGCTTAGCAAATTTTGCTGCTGACTGTACCTGAATTATGGCTGATCTCAGTTGATATCTACTTATATTATGCACAATGAGTGGCCCTAATACCTACTGGTAAGTATCCGAGTAATTGCCGTCACATTCACCGACCGCAGTGCAGGTAGGTAATCTGCGACGAGCCTTGATGAAACCACAATAAACATGATCCTTAGATGCCCTTGCGCACTTCCGCTTTTAGTCGTAGCTAGTCCTACATACATGTTGCTATATATTTATACGAACCTTTAAACATGCACATATAAATCACGCAACGATTTTATATTGAAGTAGGCACCGCCGATCAGAGACTAGTAAATTATAGAAACTGCAATCTTCGCACTTAATGCCATTCAACGACATTATTAAGGTATCTAATATTAAGTAGGCATATACGTAGGTATACAATACATGTACTTTCTCATAGTCGATAAAAAAACATTCGTTTTTTGGACTAAATCGACGATTTGAAGAATCCTATGATCTCCGATCAATTGTTTTTATTAGGTATTTCTTTTCCACGAGGCTTACGTATAGTACCTACTATCGTTTTTTAAAAGTTTCCAAAATGTGGTATTAAAACCGGTGACCTTGAAATGTGTAGTTTAAGTATTATATAAATTTTAACTACAACCAGTACTCCGATTTTGGCTCTGCCAGGGATCAGAAGTTATCGGACATCATATTAGTTCATTATGAAACTACGAGCCTCGATGCATATGTTCTCGTCCAGTTAGACAGTTTTTCGAGATTATCCCGTTCATCCGGGGGAAAAGGTTTAGAGACAAAACCTTCACTATTCAATAATAGTACTAAAGTAGTTTCTTTGAGTATAAAATATTTGGACTTAATAAATCAGAATTTAAAAAAAAACTATTTTACGAGAGGTATTTATTTTTTATTTTTTCCACAATTTTTAATTTTGTTAATAATCAATGAATGTAAAGAACGCCATTAATATTAAAGACGACATGGTACACCTGATGCACTGCGAATTTTGCGTCAAGCTTATAAGCGCGGAATTACGGGGGTGAACGAAAATTTAATTTAGACACTGGTTTGTTAAAAACGATTTATTAAACAACAAAAGCGTACTTCAGATTGTTGTGTCTCTTGAAATGTAGTACATTAACCATAACTAACGTTCATACAATTTATCATTAGCATAATGTGATCATTTTTAAAATATTCAAAAATGTTTAAAAATTGTTTCGAACTAGACGAACTCCACTGCATCGGGGCTCGTAAATAAATTCGCGATGGTAGTTACCATCAAGCCATTATAAATACAAAACATGGGAGTCAATCATTATAATGATCTTCAACAGGTAATGAAGATAACCAGTTTTCACACCCTGGTAGACTGGAAGTTTTCCCCACACCCTGGTGGCCAAAGGGTCACGTATTATGTAGTTTAAGAGGAATGTCCTCGCGCGTACGCTCCGACTGTGGAATGAACTCCTTGCCGAGGATTTCTCAAATAACTTCATGCAGGGTTCTTCAACAAACGAATTAATAGGTATTTTAAAGGGCCAGAATGCGCTTGTCAGTCCTCTGGAGTTACAGGCGTTCATAATCTACGGTAAATGCTTACTATCAGGCGGGCCGTAGATATACGTATGTATGTTTGCCACCGTCGTCGTACTTGTATTAAAAAACAGTGTTTGGTATTAACTAATCTCTAGCCAGTATGATCTCATTGCAGCGTAGGACGCAAGTACCTGTGCGAACACTTCTTATGATAATATTGTGTTTGTTGAATCGGATATTGTTTGTGTATTAATCACATTATCAAAGTAAACACCGACGTCACACGTCATGCTAAGTGATGCCTGAAAAAAATAAGGCATATTTTCCAACCGCCTGAGATAAAGATAAGTCATGACAAATTAGTGCATAATTTAGCAAGCTCACGGCAAATATCATAAAGGATGACGCACGGCACGGCAGCTGACAGACAAACAACGCGGAGACTGATCGCGCTCTAGGTTGGCTTGGTTTTGTAGCTGATAAGCCTCTAATGCCTCTATTTTCGACATAATCATAAAGAACATGTGCGATGTTAATAAAACTCAAACTGGAAAGTAAAGAACGTCTCTCAACAAGAACACATTCCAAACCCAGCGATAATAGCTGAAATCCGCATGGTTATCTATAACTAAACAATTGCTCACGTAAATAGAGTTTCAGCTATAGTTCACAAAGTGATACGATTATGTGAAGATATTGAAGCTAGGTCCTAACAGAAAAGCTTACAAAAGTTACAATTGTAAATCACGGCTGGTCGATCTAATAGCTGAAACTCCGACATAATCTACAATACCGATCACCGAAATATTTTAAGTACCTAAATGAAATCATGAAACGGTAATAAGTAGGTAAGCTGACATTCTGATGACTCTTGTCAACCCATGATCGCCTATCGTAGCATGTGATACAAGAAAGCGATAAATATGTTGGTAAATAAATAAATGGTTACGGTACACAAATCGATTTGGTCCTACCTACTTGTATCAGTTTGAATTTTACTGTTCGAACATGTGGAAAACCACGTTTATCCTTCTATCAACCTTATCCAATGATCTCGCAAAAAGCTACTCTGTATGAACATGAACCAGCTATTACCGATTTAGCATTAACAAACCATCAAAACACACTCGACAATTGGAACCCTAGGCCGCTCTAGAACCATATCGATCAGAAAAGTAGTAAGATTTTTTTTTATTATCTGACTTATAACGCCACTACACGTAAGTAGACTAAGTAGTGTCCCGAGTGGCCCTAGGGTCCAATTAGTTTGACTGTACCTAATGTATCTACTTTTAACCTTAATAAACCACCTACATACATGGTTTTTATTAATGTTTAGTTGTTAGTCAAGGTAAAAAATATAGATGCATGCCAATTGCCAAATACGTATGTAGGTACATAATTATATACATATACACAACCCTACTACAATATGGTCGTGTTTAAATATTTTTGCACCATGCGCGTGCGCGTATCTATAATATATTTTTCCTTGACCGTATAGATAGACTACTCTATTTTATTTATCATATGGATCCGTAGCGAATGTACCTACATATTACTTATGTGTGGACTAGGTAGGTATCTAGGTTTCCTATAGATAATACATCATAATCGACCGTAGCAGACTGCAGAGCTGATAACTCGGTATATGATTTTACTATCACCTCGTCTAACACAATAGTGGTTTTATCTCTGGCAGTAAATTCTGTTCAATGGCCCGGCTTGATTGAAGAGAGCACGTGAGGTGACGCATAATACGCTATTTACCTAGTATTAGGTACCTACATACTTAGTAGAGATGGACTTCTATTTGTCATTTCTAACACACCGTAGGTACGCATACGCACCGAGCGCGAGCGACTGTATTGGCGGACCATTTTAACGGCCTCCGTATCCTAGGCGGTAGACTCGGTACGGCTTGCTTACCCAATAGGCCCTGGATTCGAATCCCAGTAAGGGCACCTATTTGAGCGCGTACCACAACTATTAATAGTTCTAGAGTTGAGTGTTTGTTTTCTGTAATTAGGTCTTTAATGTATAACTATATCTGCTAATGTCAGTACAAAATATACGCCAAAAATATGCACACATTATCTTAATTTTGAGGTAATGACGTCGACTTGTGTATACATATTTTGGCGAGCCATTTGTATCTATAATTATCATACGTGTAAATAATCAGGTGACAGAAATTATCTATGATCTTATGAAGTACCTAACGTCAACGGATCCAAGTACCAACTTGCATGGAGTGAGGACCAACGAAAAAGGAACATGGAGAAACATAACATTCAGTTTTATCGGCTTGATTTCCTCCTGTCACCTGCCACACTGCCTACGTATTGGCGGCGAACTGTCGTCGTAATTCTTATAAATACGAGGAAATTATGTTTAAGAATATATAGCATGTACCAGAATATCGACTCACCTCGGGCAGGCAGTGGTGCTGCAGGCAGTAGTAGTCCTGCGAGCCGTCGTGATGGCACCAGGTCCCGTCGGGGAAGTACGGGTCGAGACCCTTATCATTGAGCTCCACGCGCGGCGCGTAGAACCCACCGCCCGCTGCTCGCCGGCAGAACACAGCGCAACCCATCCACATGCGAGCTGCGGGATACAATTTAACTGAGCGACATTGCTGCTAATTACAACAAAGGAAAGTTATGCCATCTATCACGCTAACATCGGCTTCAGACTACTTCGTATACAGGGTGTTCCACGAGCCACTGAAAACCTTGAACGGGGTGATTTGGTAGGTTAAACAAGTGGTTAAACAGAATAACTTTTACTATGGAGCTAACCCAGAAATCTCAAAAAAAAATGCCTTTTTCATATAAAATGTCGTGATGAGCCGATTGTCAAAATGTATGAAAAAGACAATTTTTTTTTTAGATTTCGTGATTGGCCCCATATTAAAAGTTGTTCAGTATGGCCTACTAAATCACCCCGTTCAAGGTTTTCAGTGGCTCGTGGAAACACCCTGTATACAAAGTAGTCTGAAGCCGATGTTAGCGTGATAGATGGCATAACTTTCCTGTATAATGCCGTAGGGAAGCAGGACTGCGCAAAGTTCAATTTCACACGATAGTGACATTTTCGGGAATGGTAATATCCGTCGTAAGCTATATACACAGAGATGAATAATATTACCTACTCTTGATATATATTGGTACTCGTTGGTACCTCGTACTTCCCTGATACTAAGGAGCTGTGGATCTTAAAAAATAAAGTTGGATTTTAGATTTAGAAACTTTATTCAGCAGTCCCACGGAAAATCCTCACGTTTATTCTAGTCGAAATGTTCGCACAAGCAAATTCCTCCTTAGTAGTATCGGCACCGTTAGAACCCTAGGTACAATTTGCCATACCTAGATGCATGTCAATTCTAGACGTATATAAATGTCATTAGTTAATTTGGCCGCATGGTGACATTGGTGACGGCAGTAAGGATACATTTTTCACCACACCCACCCACATTCCCATGGGTGTCGTAAAAATCGACTAAGGAATTGGCCTCAATGACCGTGAATTTGACAAAGGCAGCAGCGTCTTCGTAGTAGGCACACGACTGTTCCTATTCCCGTGGCGATTACGGGAATTTACCTCCTAAACGTCCAACACGTAGCTAGAGAGGTCAACAGCCAACAGTGGACTAAGATAGGCTGATGATTAGTCAACTTAAAAAAAAAGTCTGTAGAAAAAGTCACTGGAGTTACTTTAGTAATTAGATTTAGTAATGGTTGTGGCAGAATAACAGCGTCTGCTGCTAGAAGCCTCGGAGCTTCCCGCGTAGACACATGCTGAGCCACCATCCATTTATTTAAGTTTGTTATATGTTCTGTTACTGTGTATTTCTGCTCTTTGTACTTATGCAAACTTTTGGAATAAATTTCTTTATTATTATTGTTAACTTACTAGGGTCATGCGGCGCCTGCAGGCCACCGCCGTGCGGATCGAGGCTATGCAGCACGGCCGCGTACTCCGAACACTTTCGCCCGGCCAGCTCGCTCGCCGGCACCCGCGTCTTCTTACCGCACACCTGCAAACCACACCATTTAGGCATATTCGGACAGTGGCGATAATAGTACGTTCCTTCCTACATAGGCCAGGACGAAAGACAAGACCAGGACTATACTGTGGCTATAGTCCTACCAAAGTGAATGAGGACTGCAGTTTGTTGTTACATAAAACATTCGCTGCCTGTCACCCCCACCATTTTTATATGGAGAATGACGAACAAATGTGCGTTGGTAGCAATGAATGCGTTTGTTTGGCATTTGAAATCGTGTTTGGCATTGGCACTAACCGTGCACCGTATCTACACACAGTTTTTCCAACAAAATAATTACCTAATACCAACTTTACTCTTGGTCGTCATGAGGTTCTAGAATGATATGTGGTTACGAAGAACTACTTAGCCACATACACATTTTCTGATTACAACCTCACCATAGAAGGGACAACTTGGGTGGAAGCTATAATTATATGACGTGTGTGTTTGCAGTGTTTGTAGATATAATTTTAGGACCAGCATTTTTATTTTATTCATAGGTTGAATCTAATAATTATTTTTTTATGGCAGAAAATATTCGGTCTACATTTGTCAAAAGCTAAAATAAAGCTAAAAAGATATAGCTCAATTAAATATAAAAACTAATTTGGTGAGTAGTAATAAATAACTAACCCCGGTAAATGTTGACGAAGTTAGTCAGTAACTACTGAGGACCACCTACTTACGTAAAGTACCTACCACAAAGTACGGTTAGCCGCAAATCGAACGATTATTCATTGTTTCCTATTCGAAGTAGGTACCTCGTGGTACGTAGACAATTTACCCCTGACGTATTTATTTCCGATATATGTAGGTATCTAAGTTACGGATAGGTCATGGCAAACCTTTACCCGCTGGTAGTTTACTCATAATTTTTTTGATTTAATTTAGTAACACTACCGCATATGTTTTGGCAATTACTTAATTACTTAAATACTCTAAAAAAAAATTCAATCGGTCTTAATTACAAAGATGATTAAACATCCACAAACAATAAATGTTTATAGTCATGTTCCTTTTTTCATATTTAAGCCCGACGGTTGTGTCCATTCACACGAGTTTATGCTGTGATGTAATTACTATGTTAATGATGGTAAGTATAGGTACATACCCACTTACACTTCGCTATGTATTAGCTAATTAATTGGAATCAGGCTATTTACATTTTCATTAAATGATCATTTAGATTGAATGGTAACGTCTAATCTGTTGATTTCCGGTGGTAACACGAAATTTGGTATCGTGCATATTATTTCACCACGGCGAACGTACTTAGGTACCGTTGGCAATAAGCTACGAGTTTATGATCAGACTTATGTTATATAATAGGTGAGCAGCTTCTTATATTAAGGCAGGTATTTCCTTTTTTGTTAATGTATGTTATTATTATTAACCTACCACAATATATTGTTACCTACCTACAGTTTGTGAACGGTAATTTATTTGAGAATATAAAAAACATGTCCGTTTTTATTGAAATTTGCGTAATTGCAATATGTATTGTCTTTTGATAACTTAATGGACAGAAAAATGCGGTAAGTAAGATTAATGTACCTGACAAGCTTAAATTAGACATTGGGTCATTAATCATTTCTAAGATACGTGGCAATAAATCTATTGTTTCGCGTTGGAGTCATCGCAGTTAATGACATGGTAGGTGAAGCTGTCACACCCACTATGTTGCAGATCCGGCAGCGTTCGCGAAATCTAAGCAACTCGGGTGACATGCGACTCACTCGTCAATGTAGCACTCACTGGCTCTCTATGAACGCTCTCACCTTGGAGTCATCGCAGATAACGACGTCGTACCCGACGCCGTCGCAGCCGCTGCTGCCGCAGATGCGGTGGCGCTCACGAACGCTAAGCAACCTGACAGACACGTGCCTCACTCATCTATGTAGCACTCACTGGCTCCCTATGAACGCTCTCACCTTGGAGTCATCGCAGATAACGACGTCGTACCCGACGCCGTCGCAGCCGCTGCTGCCGCAGATGCGGTGGCGCTCACGAACGCTAAGCCACCTGACAGACACGCGCCTCACTCATCTATGTAGCACTCACTGGCTCCCTATGAACGCTCTCACCTTGGAGTCATCGCAGATAACGACGTCGTACCCGACGCCGTCGCAGCCGCTGCTGCCGCAGATGCGGTGGCGCTCACGAACGCTAAGCCACCTGACAGACACGCGCCTCACTCATCTATGTAGCACTCACTGGCTCCCTATGAACGCTCTCACCTTGGAGTCATCGCAGATAACGACGTCGTACCCGACGCCGTCGCAGCCGCTGGCGCCGCAGACGCGGCGACGCTCGCGGAAGCCGCGCGAGCGCAGCGTGCAGCCCGAGCGACACGCGCCCTCCCGCCACTCGCCCCAACCGCCGACGCCGCTGCTCCCTCCTGCTATAGTAGCAACATGTACGAGTATGTATATTTTTAGAATTACGTTTGGGAAACAAAGGCAACATTTTAGTGGACAATCTTTTATTATCAAAATTTTAGACTTCGCAAAAGGTTTGCTTAAAGCAGAGGCCTCTAATTAGGGGCCACCCATTATATTCTCATTTATACCTAAGAAGGAAAATAAACTTATTATTGGACATCATTTTTGGATGCTTAATAATATTTATTTATATGAAGACTATATCATCATCATCATTTCAGCCATAAAAGTCAACTGTTGAACATAAACCTCCCCTTTGGACCGCCACATAGACCGATAGGAAGCGACCTGCATTTAGCGTCTCCCGAAGTCCCTACGATCTTCGTAAGGTCGCCTGTCCGTAATTCCGTATCACAAGAACAGGAAACCTTATGAAGATCGCCGGGAGACGATGGATGCGTCTTACACTGCGTTTGCCTAACCGTCAATGTGATTATATAATAATGATATATGATAATGTAGTTTAAGTACCTGTACTCCCTGTGGTCGGTCCATTGTTGATGTTACTGCTTCCGTTATAATTCGAAGTGGTAGAAGTCACGGTTGGGGGTTTCGTAGTGATTTCTGCACCGCCTGATGAGACGCATTCGCCGCCTTGGCACCACTAATAGAAAACAGAAAATAAGCACGTGAATGTCACCAAGATTTGCACGATATGCAATGCGAAAGCCAGGTTCCGAAAGCGGTGAGAGCTGTGCTTGGCTTCGTGAAGCATAACCTGCGAGTAGTATACATTGGAAGTCTACCATGTGATGTCCACAAGAGCTGCCGGGTAGAGCGCGACGCAGTAGAAAGCGTCGTGATGCAGCTTGCAGTATGCAAGCTTCACATACAGTAAGGGACCTGTCACTGTTGTCAGCGCCTTTTTATTATTTTGGAGCAATACCTGTGACAGATAACATTCGAAACAAACCATGTGATGCCCAAAAGAGGTGCCGGGCAGCGCTGTTGTCGGAGCCGCCGCATCGATGTGGAGCAATACCTGTGACAAGTAGCATTCGGGACATACCATGTGACGTGAACCTCCACAAGAGATGCAAGCAGCGCTGGCCCATCAGCCAGCAACCAGCGCGGTGTAGCGCTGCGCCCAGTGCTGTTGTCGGCGTGGTGTCGTCGATGTGGAACAATATTCGTGATAAGTAGCATTCGGGACATACCATGTGATGTCCACACGACGTGCCCGGCAACGCTGGCCCGGCGTAGTAGAAACCAGCGCGGTGCGGCGTTCGACACGCAAGCTGAGCGCATAGTGTTGCGCCCAGTGCTGTTGTCGTCGTAGTGGAACAATATTCGTGATAAGTAGCATTCGGGACATACCATGTGATGTCCACACGACGTGCCTGGCAGCGCTGGCCCGGCGTAGTAGAAACCTGCACGGTGCGGCGTTCGACACGCTAGCTGAGCGCATAGTGTTGCACCCGGTGCTGTTGTCGGCGCCGCTTCGTTGTCGTGGAGCAATACCTGTGACAGGTAGCATTCGACACATACCATGTGATGTCCACACGAGGTGCCCGGCAGCGCTGGCCCGGCGTAGTAGAAACCAGCGCGGTGCGGCGTTCGACACGCCAGCTGCGCGCATAGTGTTGCGCCCGGTGCTGTTGTCGGGGCTGCGTCGGCGTCGCGGAGTAGCACCTGTGAACATTTTAAGCATCAGGGCGTGGTTGTTTCATAATCCCCGAATAACGATTTCTGTCAGATTAAACCTTCGTATGTCTAAGCACTGATCAGTAACGAGGAAAGTATTAGAAAAAAATATTCGCGGTGTGTGGTGGGTTAAATTGTCTCTATCCTTTTCTCCAGACATGTAAAAGAAAAGGACAGCTAACATTTATATGACAGATATACCTATTTTATTTTTTATTCGGGGGTGGTGAAACTGGTCCTTAGTCTTAATCGTTACAAAAGTGCCTTATTCCAGTTTTAGTACCTAAGTTAAGTTAGTAACTCAAGGTTATAAACCCTTGAAGTTATGTGAAGAGTCAATTTACACACGCTAACGTTTTCCCAACAAATTTATCTTGAGATTGTAGGCAGTCATGACATGTGGTTGTTCACCAAATCGAATGAAACCATAGGTAAGTACCTGTACAATTTGATGACTATAACCAAGTAACCACCAAACACTAATAATACTAATAAAAAAACGGAGCGTTACACGATCCGAAACCAAGCAGAAAGGCAGAAAGGGGACCTTGACAGAAATCCTTATTGCCGGCCATTTAACTGGCCTATGGCTGAAAACGCTGCTGATTTATGACAGTACCTCACACTGTTTTTTCGCGCCCCACACTTGTCCCGGCGCGCCGCCGAAGCGCTCGTGCCGCAGTTCGTCCTCGTCATCGCCCGGCTCGCCGTCCAGCAGACATGTCGCCCACCTGCCCGATCATACACTTTGTCCACATTAATTCAACTTAGGTTACTAGTGCAGATCGCGCCATGTGCTAGCATTTCACGAATAATGTAGATGAGGATTACCTACACTGGACGTTAGGTCCTAAACAAATGTCCCACTTTGTCACTTATTATAAGAGCGCATAGACATTTTGAAATTCGTATAAAAGAACCACCTAATGCCATCCTTATCGCAAGCTACATAGTGGGACGGTTTTACTAAAACACTCAGATATATTATTGATGAAGCTTGGAAATAAGTAGGTGGAAAGTTTAGGTTTTCGGACTAGTAAAATCACCCTCGTCATTTGATGAAGTTTTTTGTGAAAATGAAATACATACCTAAATATAATTTTTACAAAAATAAAATGCTAACACTGAGACGCAAATAGTTGAGTACCCATGAATACACTTAATACAACAAGTCTCGCAAATCCGTACGTGTCTTTAATAAAAGAACACGAGAAATTAAAATGTTTAATGAGTCAACCTTTCACGCCAACAATTTTAAATTCCAATAAGCCTGTCAGTAAAAAAAGGTGGCAAATTATTTTTTTCTATGAGCAGCCTACTCTTCACTCCTATTTTTTTTTAATTTGGCGCCTTTTTTAATGACAAGCTGTGTGACCAGAGTTTAGTTAACTTTTTAAATTTTTAAGTTGAAATAGCAATAAGGCCAAACTTTGAATACTAAACTTTCAGCCTTCGTTTGAGTGACGAAGAAAAATCCTCGAAATTTACGAATTTCGATTTTCGCGGTAGTAGGCCAGGCGCCGAAAAGGGTAGGTAAGAAGAGTAGACTGCCCATAGATAATTTGAATTTCGCGTTGATTTTACTCCCAATTTAGTTTTCCTCAAAAAATGTCTTAATAACATGCGTAAGTCCCCCGTCGCTTAACTGACCTTGTCTTAACCCTTAATCAAACACGAGTCACATCAAAATTTCATTGGTTTTGGCTCTTTTCAGTGAGACACAAGATTCAAAATAAGGTGGGAAACGCGTATTCCCACTATCCGATTAAGGGTTAAAATATCGACAGCTACGTTCCATTATACAAATACATAAAAATACAGTTTCGAAGATATACAATAGCAAAGTGAAGTATAAATAAAATAAGATAGTGCAACCTATGATATTTAACTCTTTAAAGGAAGTATTTTAAATAACCAAACAAATACTTGGCTTACCTATAAGTCCTAGTACTAACTAGTATCCAGGCCATAATTATTTGGAAAAAAAAAATCTGCGTTAGTAGAAAAAAGCGGCACTTTAAAAATATTTTGTGACGAGAAAGGTCTGGAAACTCATAAATTGAGCGCTTTAATACATACAGCAGCATACAACGATTATAAATAATATACATATAACAATATTATTTACTATTCTAATTGGACGGGAGATTGACAAAGTGCCTGTTAAATATGGAAGTAGTTCTAAATGAAGTAAGTATAAAGTTGCAAATATTTTTAACAAGGCGTTTATAAGTGACTAAATCAGGTTTGCAATTTACATTATAATATTAAAGGCTGGGGAAAATTATATTTTATTTTCTTTATCAGATATTGTAATTAAAGTTTTAAGTAAGGATGGATTTTTTTTATATTTAATAAATTTTAATGATAATTTTATTTCAAAACACTTGTTAGAAAACTTAGCGATACTGTACTATTAGTTATTCTGTGGTGTGTTATAAACGTATTTTTCAAGGTTTGTTTTCATAATAGGTACATATTTCTTATGTGCACGCACCCGGCAATATAACTTTAAGTAGGTATCTTATACAGTGTGTAAATCTAATATGGATTATGGGTGGTAAATTAAAACAAGCACAGAATTTGCCGACATATTCTATAGTACCTACTACTAAACTACTTATCAAAAATCAAGATTATGTGTCTAGAGTTGAGTGTCTCAACTCAAATGCATATTTTCACACGAAGAAAATGTCACATGTTTGCATTTATTGTGTATTTTTGTGATAGGCATAATAACTAAGGTCCGACCGAGATCTCGGTCTCGGTCTCGGTCTCGGTCTCGGCATTCTCGGCCAAAAATCGAGCCGAGATATCCCTCTCGGCTCTCGGCCAAAAATGGCCGGGACTCTCGGCCGCCGTGGCCGAGATTCGTAATGAGCTGTAATTGGCGAGCTTGACGCCATCTCGCGAACTTACTGCGATTTTATTCGTGTCATATTGACATGAACTGACTTCAATTTCACTTTAAAATAAACGGAAGGAATAATTTAGAGTAAGCGACCCCTATCATACTATCGACAAAAATACCTAAAATTCGAATAACGGTTTTTGGGGTACCTACTTAAAAAGTAAAAAAAAAGAAAATATCCAAAAAAAAAATCCTGTGTTTAGTTTGACGTTGGACTTGTATATGTCTATGTAATTTATACGTTTTTTATCCTTTCTACCTAAGTCTCGGTCTCGGTCTCGGTCTCAGCCGAGACTAAAATATGGGTCTCAGTCGGACCTTAATAATAACATATATTATATGGTGGTAAAATGGTAATGAGGAACATACTGCAGATCGGCGACGACGCGCGCGCTGCAGGGCGACCACGTGGCCTCGCCGTGCGTGCCGCGCGACGGTGACATGATGTAGCCGTCGCGTGCGCAGCCGTTGCCCGCCCCGTCGTGGTGCATGCCCAGGCTGGAACACAACGTGGCGTGTAAGTAGGACTGCCATCTCGGAATTCGTAAAACCAGGACAAGATTCAAAAACCACGGACATTTGATGGAAGTCCGACTATTTCCACTTTACGTTGTGTACAATACCTTCTGCTGGCGAATGCTTAAATTAAATGAGATGTTTCCTCAGTTGCCTCACATAATAAAATTTTAGACAGGCGGGCAACTACCGGTACGGCCTCCAAACTACTACTATACTATTATTACTACTGTCCATGCATGAATTTTATTAAGTACCCAGAATAACGAATCAGGTAATTTTGATTCGAATGAGCTAAAGCAAAGCCCGATCTGGAAGAATCAGGATTTCGGGATTTTTTTGAAAAACGCTCATTGCGAACTGTACCTACATAAACAAGCATAGTTAAATAATCAGATAAAGTGTAAAAGGCACTTAAGTATATTGCTACAGTTCATTGTCTAAAGGGTCTGCTTCGTTGTCAAATGTTACGATTCAAACTCCTAAGGTATCAAATTTTGACGAGGTTTCGTCTACAATACCGTAAATCGATTTCGAAACAGGCCTACTACTGCGAAACTCGAAATTCGTATATTTTGAGGATTTCTCTGTCACTTCAACGAAGGCGTTATTAGAGTGAGAGAAACAAATCCAAATGTGAAGTTCGCGGAAAGGCCGCAGGGCTATAAAACAGCGACAGACTTATGCCCAATCTCATGCGCGAGGATATAGACGGAGGTGAAGCCCGCCGAGGGGTAGGGCCGGCCCAGCACGTCGGAGGCGCCGAATTCGGCCACGACGCACGCGTGCGCAGGCAGGCACACGCCGCCCACGGGCGCCAGGCCCATCGTCACGCCGTTGCGGCGCCCGCCTTCTTCGGAGTACAGGTCCAACCTGGAAACATCATCATCCTATTTCAGTCCACTGCTTGAAACCTCTCCTGATTGATTACCTATGCGTAAGGATAAGGCCGTGGGTTTTCTGGCCGGTGTCCGCCGCCGACGATGTTCGAATGTTTGGTTCACAAATGTTTGAGGGTGGTTTCTTTGACGCGTCGGTAGCCGGTCGCCGGTCAGAAAACCCATGGCTTAAGGACGAGCGTCCGACCACTCGATGGGTGGACGATATTCGAAAGAGTAACAGGTCACGTATGGATGAGGTTAGCTCAGGACCGGGACCAGTTGCGTAAAGGAAGAGAAGCCTATGCTCAGCAGTGGGCGATTAACGGCTGAAAATGATGATGATGATGATGAAGGATAAGGACGTATTAGCTGTGTGGTGACGGCAGAATGATTACATCTGTCACCCATGTCACCACCCCAACTCTTCCCGCGGGTGTCGTAAGAGTCGACTAAGGGATTGAATGTCATTGACCATTCTTTGGTAGCGGGTTGGGCAGCAGCATCATCATAGTAATGTGTCACACTACGTCTAGCATTGGATTAACATAAGCTGATGATGAAGGACGCATCAAGAGGTCATCGCCACGCAGAGCAAGTGGATTCACGATCACAGTAGTATGTCTACTGTAATGATGCTGCCATCATCGATCTTTAATAAATGAAAGGTCAGTGACACCTCAATCCCTAAGTCGACTCTTACGATAGCCACGGGAAAAGTAGTTGACAAATGTATTCTAACTGCCGTCACCACGTGGATAACCTGGAAATGATTACGGATATTCCTAGCTTGGAGATGCCTGTGATCACCTCCTTAGCACGCCATAGTCTATTTGTCCATCATCACACCTCAACTTGGTGCCCACAGGACCATCTCGGTTTGTTTTGAATTCGGTTGAAAAATTTATCGAAATCGGTTTGCGAAAAAAAACACACGGCTCAATTGAGAACTTCCTTCTTTTTTGAAGTCAGTTGAAAAACGTTGATACGCGCACAATCTAACGGCCCGGCCACGACATTGGTCTAAGGCGACCAGCGGCGAGCGAATCCACGAGTTGGAGCGGGATGCCGATATGGGTACAAGAGGGAGCACCATACGTTTTCCGTTTAGCCGGTCGCCTTAGACCAATATAGTGGCCGCGGCGTAAGCTCGTGTAGGTGCTCACTGCGCGCGCGCCATGCTTGTGTGAGAGAAATAAGGCATAACTCTGCCGTCACCAGAGCGGAGGGTGCACTTTCTGTGAGAAGCAATCCATACTGTACCTACGTTAGTACTATTCATTATACTGTGCTTGTGTGTAACAATAATAACTGTTTACCCAGATAAAAGTAAAGCCATGTCCCAATGATCCGGATCGTTGTCATCTTCAACGTTGAGTGACCGTTGATAAGCGCAGAAAGAGTCCAGGAGCCTGCCACGTTCTGCGTGCCTCGCCAACGTGGGAGGCTGCGCCCTTAGTAGAGTCAGACGCACGAGGGACAACTGGATATGGGTACCGAGGGACCAGTGCTGGTAGAGTGCTTGCACCTGAAACGTGGAAGGATTGTGGCGTTGACTTCAAACTAAGTATCAGTCGAAACATCTGGTTAACGTAACTAGAAACATGCAACCTCGGGATTCATTTGTATGCAATCAAGGGACTTGACAATATAAAATCCCGTGACTGACGTGACATTTGAATCCCGGGATTGCATGTCTGAGCTGGCGACTTGATCGCACAGATACAGCGAGGAAATGCCACCAGCATGCTTGGTCCAATTAAGGCCCAATTAGATATAAGACAGGTTAAGTAGTTGATTTAATTCATGTGTATATCAATTGTACAGATTTGTAAACAAATGTTTTAAGATTTGTTAAAAAATATAAGTACCCTACATTTCAGACTGTACCTATATTCGACCCATAAGGATCCAAAAACGCTACGTGTGTGTCGGATTATCCGTTTTGAACAGACTTAAAAAAAGGAGGAGATTCTTAATTCGAGAGTATGTTTTTTTACAGGTAATGGTGGCTTCAGTGTTGGACACTTTTATTCACTTTTATCTTTATATTCATAGAATATTCAAAGAATATAAAGTTTGCTTAACAAACGCATAACTCCTATTTTTTTAATGGTTATTTGGGTCCCCTGTCCATTACTGGTGCCGTCACCCAACTCGTAACCAAGCAACCTTAGATGCTAGATGTAATCCGATACCGGTAACATTGGTTCTGTTCAATTCATGGTCAGTTCACGGATCAATAGGCATG
Organism: Thaumatotibia leucotreta; assembly: GCA_025490895.1. Lineage (NCBI taxonomy): Eukaryota > Metazoa > Arthropoda > Insecta > Lepidoptera > Tortricidae > Thaumatotibia > Thaumatotibia leucotreta. The sequence continues at coordinate 2,978 of JALPQI010014475.1, read as the reverse complement.
TGATGCTTAGGTAAGATTATGAGACAATGTATTGTCAGAGTTAAAGTTTCAGTACCTACTGTACACTCCATTGGAAACCTTGGCCACTCTAGAAAGATATTATAGTGACAAGTACTAAGAGATTTCTTAAATATTATCTGATTTACAATGCCACCAGTGTATTGTGCCAGTCCTTTACTGAATGAGCTGCCTCGAGAGTAAAATGGCACGCGGTGCAGCTCGGTCGGTTTAGCTGACGTAGAACACAATATGGATACCTCGTTGTTCAGGAATGGAAAATAATGGTAAAATTTACCCACATTGCTCCATTCAAGCCATCATAAAAATATATTCAACTAGTTTAACTTACATTAGGTATGCACATTGCTTAAGAATATAAGTTGCATATACTGAGTGTTACATTAGTCGTGATACAAATTGTGAAAAACCTGTTAAGATGGTCTTTTGTGTCTGTTTTCCTATGGGACCTATATGAAAGTCGCGAAAAAAAAATTACATTTTTCATACAGATCGATACAGAAGTGTTCATGATTTTCAGTCTCGTTTCATTATTATGTAAACACATTTGTAAGAGATCAGTCTGAAAAAAATTATACATTTTAATGAACTCGAACTGTACTAGTCTTAAAAAATAAAGATTTTCATATGGGTCCCGAAGGAAACCTTGTTCAGAAAGACCATCTCAACAGGTTTTTCACAGTTTGTATCACGACTAATGTAACACCCGGTATGTAATAGCCAGTGCAAAATCTTATGATTAAAAAATGGAACGACAAAATGGATAACGCACGATTTTTCAAATAGCAAGAAAAGCTCCCCTGGGAACTACCATGAGTTTTAGGTTCGGCTTGTCAGTTTTTGACAGTTGTTATATGGAACTGATACATCGAGATTCAGTTTAGGTCCTAAACTGAATCGCATTAGTAGATTGTGGTAGCCGCCAGGACGTATTAATTATAATTAATGATCACATTGATCACGTCAAGCCAAGTTCAATGAAAAACCGTTGTGCGTAGGTACTGTATACCCAATTTGAAAAAAAAATCTTGAGCATATTTTCGTTGAATACTAATAAATGTAGACATTACTGGTAAGCAGTAGGTACTTACTCCATTAATGTACGCCAGAAGCATATCCCTCAATTCGGCCTCCTTATAATTAAAGTACGGATTGAAAATCTTGTAAGCAGCCTCATCCAGGAACAGGGCGATCTCGATGGTGTAGCTGGACGGCGGCGGTTTGAGCGGATAGTGCGCGCGCGGGCGGCGCGGGCGCGGCTGCGGGCGCAGCGTGCGCGCGTCGTCCCGCGGCGCGCGCGGCGGCGGCGCGCGGCGGATCACGTGCGCGGCGCGGCCGTCCACCGCGCGGCCTGCGCCCACCGGCAGCGGCCGCACCTCGTACGTCGAGTTGTCCACGACGATCAAGCCGTGCTGGAATTAGGAAAGGATATCGGAAAAATAATGCTTCAGACCAATAGCCGTACCGTGAGCTGCCGCCGCGTTGTTAACATCTTTCTCGAAATAGCTCAATATTTTAAAATGTTTTACACTGTTTATGTAGTATTCAACATTTTATGTAATTATTAAAATCATATTTTTGAATTACTCCATTAACAAAAAAAAAATAAACCGAAGAACGAAAACAAGCACGAGCAGGATGGATTGGTACAATAAGACTGTAATGACGCAGCGGCAGCTGATGGTAAGGCACATCGATAGTGCGCTAATCTCGAGAGGAAATGTATCACTTCATACTTCTTGACATGTTTGGTGAAGGAATTATTGTAAATACTTATTTTGTTACATTTCCATGAGTTCCTACGGGCTTCAACATGATTTCTGTTCTGATATCAGGAAATAAAAATAAATAATAAATATTTGTTGTCTTTCTTTGTACGGTCAATGAAAAATGTGGTCTACCACTTAATCGGTGGTAACAAAGTCGAAAAGTGGTAGACGACATTTTTTGTTGACTTTACATATCTAAACCTAGAACCCAACACGATCATTTGATCATCAATAGGTTCGTATAACTGCAATGAATATAGTTATTGATTGTTGATAAATAGGCCCAAATCGGAATTCGCAAATAATCGACGCGCAATTGATCGAAATTAATCAACAACACAACACATGCTTCACAGCATCACTTATTTATAAATATTTAAATTGAAACGTAACCTTTCTTTGTACACATTGTCTAATGAATACATGACTTTGGATGCCAAGAGGCTTGAAAGAAGTGCCCCGGCTCGAGCCGGGTACGGCCTAGTGTGAGTCATCTCGTTTAGTATAATTACTCTACTCCAGAAGGTTTTTGATATAATAATATCGCAAAAAGATACGACTGCATGGCATACAATTGCCATCAAAAACTATCGGGGAGGCCACGGTACCTACTTAAAAATATCTGAACATAACATAGGTAATCTAATGCCGAATCTAACATACTTACCTAATTTGAGTTACCGAAATCCTGCTTATGTTAAACAGAACAAGCGAGCCAATTAATGGTCAGACATCAGACAAGGCGGCGAGAGCATCGTTACCAATAAAGTTAGGTAATTAGTAATAATTCAAGGTCACGAGCATCGTAACCAATGGCGCGTAGCGCCTATGTACCTACCGAGTGTTACGTTCCGACTACACGTGCAGAGCGTGCGGTTACAGATCTTGTTAATCAGGAAATCGAGCAACCTAAACTTGACAATGCGAACCAAAGCATATAAGCTCCTTTGTGAAAAATAATAGAATTAATAGATAGCGGATTTCAAACTTGTATATTTACCCCCTTATTCATAAACGTCTCCTAACTTAGTAAGTCAATAAGACTAAGTATTGTTTGTCCTACATACTAAATATATTGATAAGATCGAAAGAGAGAAACAATACTAATAGGCGTGCTAAGTTAGAAGACCTTTGTGAATAAGGGGGTTAGAAGACACGTACCATTGCATGTTTTTTTCTCACACCGGCGTT
>JALPQI010014474.1:0-23572 GCA_025490895.1 Thaumatotibia leucotreta | reverse complement strand
GAAATATACTTACATCTAATGGTAAACTGGTACACAGATCAGGTTTAATTAAACTCATTGACAAGCGACCACTCTGTTGTTTACACAAACATGACTGGCCGAGTGTGAATATCAAATCATTCATTGCCAAAGTATATTCATTTATCACTTTCTTGGAACTATTATTCAAACTTTCTAATGATTTTATTGAATCCTCTAAACTTTCAATTTTTGATTTTAGCAACTGTGTATCAGTTTCATATTGTAATTTACTACTTAATAATAGAGCAGAATATGCATTTAACCTATCCACTAAATTCACATTAATTTTGCAAAATTGCAATTTTTTGAAAAACAAATTATTTTGTTTTGTTAACTTATTATTTCTTTCTATTATTTTCTTAATCTTAATATATTTCTTTACTTTCTTACGACTAGACTTCACTATCCTAGGAGTTGGGGAATCAGCTGCAGTAGTAGCAATTAACTTTGGGTCGGGCTCGACCAGTTCTTCGAACAGACTGTGTGTGTGGGCCGCTGAGATATTGTTCTGGGCCTCTTGTAGCACGTTGATTTGTTCATGGGCGTCATGCAGAGCTCTCTTCAATGAGCTGATATCATTCAAGGCTTGCTCATATGTAGCCGAGCACTCAGTGAACTTGTCCACTGTCTCTTGTAGCTGTACCCGCTGTGAGTTTACATCATTATATGCTATTTCTAGAGTACATAACTCTTTCTTAAACTTATCTTTACTATCAAGGGCCTCTTGTAGCTGTACCCGCTGTGAGTTTACATCATTATATGCTATTTCTAGAGTACATAACTCTTTCTTAAACTTATCTTTACTATCAAGGGCTGACAACAATTCCCTCTCACACTCTTCCCTTTCATTGAGCAATTGAGTATTCAACTCCTTGCAAGTTTTCAATTCAATCAAGGTAAGCTGGAGCTTGTCTAAAGTTTCCTGCTGGCGAGCTGCAGCGGCTGTGGCGCTGCGAGTCAGCATTATTAATATTTATTAGGAAAAAACAACTTGAAAGGAAAAACAAGACAAGGAATCGCCTACTCAAGCCGAGTGATAGCTACTTACAGTATACACATGAAATAATGACGTCTCACTTTGCCTTTATGAATTCGCAATGAAAGTTCTCTTATTTTACTAAATTAAAACGAAATTGGCGTAAATTACCGAGTAAAATAAAGAGATAAGACAAAAAACTAACACAGATTTCAAATTTATAACCTGTGACGGTTACAAATTCGAGTTAATGCAAGACACTAGCAAACGTCACTAAACCACTTCACTTTTTATATTTACATTAAATATACGACTTAAACTATTAAATTCACACTTAAAGGGCTTAATTTAACATTAATTATGATTAAATATGTAATAATTATAAGGGACCCGGCAAAATCAGCTGCTCATTCTTTGACAGCTCAGAGGCGTATAATGTTGTTTATTACAACAACGTTGTTGCGTTAACGTTGTTTATTTATTTGTATTGTGCTGTGTTACCTGCCGTGAAACTGTTCACGCGATGGCTTCATCGGAAGACCAGCGCTGGCACTCGCCAGCAAAATGCTGAGATGAGGCCATTTCGTAGCTTACACGTCCTTATTTGTATAATATTTATTTTTTCGTCCCTGTATTTTGTGTGTGCTACGAATAAAGTTTTTTCTATTTCTATTTCTATTTCTATTTAATGTGCAATACCTATGTCTGTTATAACCGAGGGCACAAATTATATTTGGCACTTTTGTGCTGAAACTTTATGGAAATATTTGTCAGCCTCCGTAGCCTAGTTGGTTAGTGACCCTGCCTACGATGCTGGAGGTTCCGGGTTCTAATCCCGGCGAGGGCATTATTTGTGTATTTCTTTATCACAAATATTTGTTCCTTGGTCATGGCTGTCTATATATTTAAGTATCTCTATGTATCTATGTATTATATATATAGTCGCCTGGTACCCACATCACAAGCCTTAATTGAGCTTACAGTGGGACTAGGTTGATCTGTGTAAGATGTCCCAAGATATTTATTTATTTATATTCGCAACAAAAAAATACAAAGTTGACTCGGAGTTAAAAAGTCGGCTCTAAAAACTGTTTCCACGTCGCTTAGCGAAATCACTGAACGAAAACATATTTAAAAATACTCGCTCCGTTTTCCACCGCTAACTAAGATACCTGAATAAAACAAACAAAGCAAAGCGAAAACCGCAAAGCTTTGTTTTCCCTCAAAGCGCCAGTTCTAGACTTATTACCTTTTGCCAGCGGACCGTGAACAAAAGTACAGGCTTTTTCTAACTCGGTTAACACGTGTATTCGCTAAATGGTAAAGTTGCGCAACTGGTGCAGTTTTATTTAAGTTGGCAAATCCTTTTTACGGTTTTTACTCTCCTATCCAGGGATCTGATACCGGTTTTTCTCCATACAAAATAACGGTTTTTATTTCGTTCGTTCTTCGGCATGTAAATTATTTTATAATTGAGTAACTAAGAAATACAATGTTGTTTTAATTACATGCAATATTTCTTTATTTATTTGAGTGCGAAAAAATGAAGTTCGAAATTAGTGGCGGTGACTTACATAAATTTATTTATTTATTTAATACATCTACAACTAACAGCTGACAAGCCAAAGCGTTACAGATGGTAAGATAAAAAACACTAAGCAATAATAAATTGATCAGTACAAGAAGCTTATGTTAAAAATAACATACATAATTATCACATTCATGTTACTGTTTCACAAAAACGCAAGAATTATTTTTTAAGTTTGTCAAGGTTGTCCGCGAACAAATCGGAGCCTGGTGCAAAAAATAAAAATTTATTAAGCAGAATACGGGAGCGAACAATTGGAGAAATATATACGAGTTACCAATTTCCTTGTTTTTTCAATAAAGATGGACCTGTTTTGACCTGACATGAAAGTCCTCGGCTTTCGCGGCTGTAGCCCTACCGCGAACTTCGAAATCCGCAAATTTAAAGGATTTGTCTCCCTCAACCCAACGAGGACGTCATTAGAGTAAGAGAGACAAATCCTCCAATTTTGCGGATTTCGAAGTTCGCGGTAGATCCGCTGATGCCTAAACCTTCAGCGTTCGAAAACTTTTATATTGGTATTTTTTCTTTGGTATATTATTATGTCATCTAATATTCAAACTATTATAGAGAAGTAACGCTAGGTTTGTGCCAGCGTTTTCAATAGTAACATCTCAAGATGCCGACTCAGCCTTCGAATAAAAGAATATTACGAAAGGTCAGCCATTGTCGAATACGTCAGTTCTACAGAAACGGCAAAAGAGTTCGGCTTAGGAATAGTGAATTTGTAAGTCAAGAATAAAATATGACGTGAGGTACCTTGGGGATTGACTTAGTGTAATGCTGAGTTTGCCGTGTGATGGCGGCAGTAAGAATACATTTGTTACCACCGCAACTCTTCCCGTGAGTGATGTAAGAGTCGGCTAAGGTATTTAAGTTTGGGGGAGGCCTATGTTCAGCAGTGGACGTCTTTCGGCTGATATGATGAAGGTATTTAAGTATCACTGACCATTTATTTATTGAAGATTGATAATGGGCAGCAGCATCATGAATCATAGTCCACGTAGTAGTGTGTCCACACACTAATGCGATCGCCAACCCGTTTGCCCAGCGTGGTGATTATGAGCATATACCTCCTTATGCATAGGCTAAGGAGAGACACACTTGGGAGGTTGAATAGTACAGGTAAATTCACAAAAGCTGGCACGAATGGATCGAGTAAGTGACAGAATGTATCTATGGTTCGATGTCAAAATTACAGTAGATACAGGTTGGTATAGCACGGCACCATACACACAAGGATAGATGTCATTCATTTTATTCATTCCATTCGTGCCAGCTTTGGTGAATTTACATGTAGTGAATCTGTATAATTAGAATAATTTTTCATCACACTTGCTGTCTTAGTAGCGCCATTGCTTGCGTGCGTAGCGGGAGTAATAGAAAAGTGAAATTCCCTAGTAATTAGAATAAAATATTATCGTAAAACCACTTAACTTTAGAATAAATACTGTGGATTACGTATACAATATTAATAATTAATAAAACATTAAACACAAAACTCTCGTGAGACAAATTCATACTAAAATTATACTTCACGGGTTACTTACGTATTTTATTTCGGAAAATGCTCGACATGTTTCGCTCCATATAGGAGGATCTCTTTCAAGAGCCAATCGCCATGGCTGCCGAGTCCTCGATCGGGCAGGGCCTCGGCCCTCAGTCTTCGTTGGCAGTAGAAAAAGCCGGCAATTTTCTATGGAAAGACAACTCTTCGCGCCTACATTTGTGGAATTTGCTGCCAATGAGCATTTTCTCTGGTTGAGTGTCGCTGACCATTATTTGATAAAAGATTGATGATGGCCAGCAGCGTCATCATATTGGACACATTACTGCGGTCGCCAATCCGCTTGCCCAGCGTGGCGATTATGGGCATTTACCTTCTAATGCGTCAATGCGCATAGTTAATAGGAGAGGCCTACGTTCAGCTGTGGACTATGATAGGCTGATCATGATGATGATGATGAGGGTTTTCTCGAAAACGTATGCCACTAGTTGGCGCCACTTAGCCGTGAGGAGGCTAAGAAAGACAATTATCTAGCCCCAAAGAAAAACTATCTAGAAGGTATTTTTTTTATATAATTTTACTAACTCATACAAAACATTTCAACACAAAACCGTAGGCGCTCTGAGAATTTAGACAAAGGAGAATGGGCATTTTGTCCCATCGGTGTATACGATTGAGATATACCTCGTATGAAAGGGCCTGGTCATAGGATTATTTGTTTGTATGAGACCAACATCAGGTAGCGTGCAGGGACCGAGCTACTTAAAAAAAAGAAGCTGTATAAATAACAAAGACCTGACGCCCTGGTGAACGTCATTTCAGAAAACCCTAATTTCTACTGCCAGAAATTGTTGGACAGAGACAGAGTACATATCACTAGGAAAAAAAAGAAAATGAAAATAGATTATGAAAAAACTGCTAGAGATTGAATTCAAGTGAACGTCTGAACGATATCAGTTCACGCCAATATTTGTTTTGAACTGCAGGAATCTTTGTTTGCCTTCCATTTTGCTCTGCAACGCTGAATGGGATTCGATTTGAAGTTTATGAATTTTATAGGCTTTTATTTTGTATCTTTTATATGCCTGTTGTGAATTTTGCAAGTCAAAATATCAAAATAAATGATTCATAGAGCTATGTTATGTTTCATATCTGCAGCAATTACATAAATATGATTTAGATTAAAATTTATTTATTTGGTTTTTGATGTTATTTAAGTTGATTATAATTTTTAGCACGTTTAATAGGGGCGTAGAGAGGATTATTTGCTACATCAACACTGTATCGAAAAATAGGCATTTCGGTAAGCATAATAATGTAAGATTATATTTATTTACCGACTATTTTCGTGTAAGCCCTAAATACCCGAATTCAATCGCTTCTAAAGGAAGACGTGTCCGAAATAAATCTGAAATACTCGTACAGCTTCAAATCGATACACTTTCTCGAACTAGACGTATCGACAATTTACCTGAGAAGTTATGTAAGCTTAGCGTCCCGAATAAATAAATATCTTGGGACATCTTACACAAATCGACCTAGTCTCACGGTTAATTCAATTAAGGTTTATGATGTGGTTCGCAAGCGACGATATACATAATAATTAAATAATACGTACATATACATCCTTAAATTACATACACAGCCACGACCAAGAAACAAATATTTGTTATAATAATACACGAATAATGCCTTCGCCGGGATTCTAAACCGAGACCTCCAGCTTCGTAGGTAGGGTCACTACCAACTAGGCTACGGAGTCCGACAAAACCTATGGGACATAGGTAAGTAAATAGTTATTTGTTTTACTAGGGAACAAAGTGATTGTTTAACTCTCGTGCAAATATTGAAACCCGAGCAAGCGAAAGATTCCAGAATTTGAACCACGAGCGCAGCGAGTGGTTCATAAAATGGAATCTTGAGCGATGCGAGGGTTTTAAGCCACGAGAGTTGAACAAACTTTGCTGCCGAGTGAAACACAACATTTTTCACCACACTAAAGCGAGGAAACATGCGAAATAAAACTCAAACATAACAAATTAGAAGGTATTTATTTGCAAGTCCTTCCAAAAAATAAACATTTCAACAAATAATAAAACAATAACCTCAAATATTTATCTTGGCGTGGCAATGCTTAAAAATTCAGGATAATTCCAAAATGAGACTCATGTAGTTATTGGCGATTAATCTGTGATTTTCGGAATTATCCCACTTTCGCATCTCGCAATTACCCGAAAACTTGAAAATTAAGAGTGAAGTGAAAGAAAACAAAACACGACCGAACTCGTTTAGATTTTAAAAGAAAAAATATATTCGGATGCGTTCTGAAATTTGCATAGTGTCAACACTTTTATTTTACTGTTGTTTTTATTTGTCGTATTTTTAGAACTTTTAATTAAAAGCCTTTTACAACAAAATGTGGTATTTAATTTGGATTTTAGCATATTGAATATAATACCTATTATGAAAGGTTCATGTGTATGAATCTGTTTGAAACTATTGAGTTTTCGAGCGTACTGTCTAGTTCAAACGTCAAAAAGCTTATTGCACTCTCAGGCCGTATAAGTTATTGCTTTAGTCTACCCAGATCTCTAAAAGAACAGAGGAATATACAAATGGATAAAGATATAATTGAGGCTATACCCACATTTTTCACCGCAGCATAATCCTGAACTCGATATAATCCCCGACTTACTTAAAAGCGAATCCATGGAAAGCTGGATTATCTTCGGAATTTTTCATGATCGAAAATGTGCTTCCTTTTGTCTTGTTGCTTTTCGGGCATCGATAAGAACTGTCTGTTTTTTCTAATAATGATGATGAGGTTGGTACCATACCAACTATCTAGGTATAGGACGATCAATTCTACCTCAAGAATAGAAAATTACGGACTAACCCAATTTGTGTCAGCCAACTTTTTAAATTCTACAAATTATTTTTATTCAAATTATCATGACATTAACTATAAAAGGAAAACAAATGAATGTAGTTAAAATTGTATTTATTCATTTTAATTCTAAAGAGTGATACTGTATCACCATAGTTCAAAAAATATTATTCTGTTTTTTATTTTGTTATTTAATTATTATTTATTTATTAACATACAAAATATACAGTGACATAAAAACAAAGTCCCATAAAACACTTTTCACATTTTTACTGTGGTTATGTATGTGTTTATATGTCGATTATCATTACTTTTGGATCACCCCTCGTACCAATACATACCAGAAGTCGGAAGAAAATGCTGTTAAATAAAAAAATAGGTATGCCAAATGAAAAAAAAAACATGCTTAAAAACTTAGTTTCACTCGCTGAGAGTCTTATTAACTTGATTGTCGTATTCGTATTACCAAACCCTACAAGTCTAGGATTTCAAACATAGGTCAGACTTTCAGAAAGTATTGTAAATTAAGCTGAATAAACATTCGAATCTAAAACGGATATTATAATCCTGTGTACTTGGTTCCGCTAGTCGTACCATGATTTTCAGTCTCTCTTTTCTTCTTACTAATCCTCGTATCTGAGGAAATTTGTCCTATATGCTGGGTCTCCAAGCACACAGCCTGTTATACTTTATGTGGACGTAAAGCATATTATTTTTCCTTCGTATTTTCACAGAAAGGTTAAAATTTATCCTTCTGTCTCAATCAACTTCAGTGCAGTGGATATTAAATATATGATTTCAAACATTCCTATAAAAATACGAAGGCCATAGATTACTTTGTAGAATGTTCCCAGAAGCGAAATTGATAAAATTACAGTAGATATTAGACTATATCAGACTTATGGTAGGGGTTCTGAACCCTCATCTCACCAAGGGTCTAATCCGTCTGAGGTTCGTGCTTTTGTGTGTCTTTTGCCTTTGTTCGTCAAATTTGGACCGCCTTTTGTAAAATGCGAAAAAATTCTCGAAGCTGATAAGTTGGATAATTTCCTTTCGGGCTGTGAGTTTTTTATGATTCTTTGGGGCTGTTTTGACTTTTTCAATGATAATTTCAATTAATTTTTTTCTGGCTTTTGTCACCATGAAATCGTTCATTTAGAACTTTGTGAACTAGCTAAGTAATATAAGTAGCAAATTTTTTAAAGTGCTTTTTTGTTTAAAAGGTGTAGCTTTTTTGTTTGTAATATATATTATACAGGGTGTTCCATGAGCCACTGAAAACCTTGAACGGGATGATTTGGTAGGTTAAACTGAGCTAACCCAGAAATCTCAAAAAAAAATTGCCTTTTTCATATAAAATGTGTCGTGATCAATCGGTCAAAATGTATGAAAAAGACATTTTTTTTTTTAATATTTTGTGATTGGCCCCATATTAAAAGTTGTTCAGTATAGCCTACTAAATCACCCCGTTCAAGGTTTTCAGTGGCTCGTGGAACACCCTGTATATATGACATCCGTAAACCACGAACCCTTTAACGTGTTAGAAACGCGAGTTTATGCGTTTTCATAGTTTTATTTCATGCTTATTTAGGAGTTGAAATTATGGACCATAAATAGTTGCATAGACCATAGTTGGGTGACAGCTAATCTCTGACTCACCTTTAGCGGGACCAGTGCCTAAGGCATACTTTCGGATCCCAAAGTCATGATTATTACATAGTTATGTCTTAAGCTGTCTACAATACAGCCTCTACTTAATTGTCGCTTTTACCCACATCTCGCATGTCCAAACTTCCTCGTGACCAATTTGCATTTACCCCATATAATATTTATGTGTTATACAGATTACCTCCAACAAACTCCGCAAAGACTGATTATAACTACAACAATTTACGGTCTCCTTAGCCTAATTTTTAATATGATTTAACGTGCAGGGTCCGCCTGGATAGTTACCACCGTCTTACCCGTTAACCTACCGCTAAATAGTTGGTACTGTGTTCCGGTTTGGGGGTAAGATAGCCGGTGTAATTACTGGCATAGAGGCAATTTATCCTCAGGGTAGGCAGCGCATAGGCGATTTTTTTGTCACTATGTCCATGGGCCTCGGTTCCCGCTTTCCATCAGGTGGGCTAAGAGCTCAGTTGTCTACCTTCGTCACATAAGGAGTCGATCTTGATGGAGTAACTGACATGCACAATCGATCCATATTAGGAACTCAATACAAACTTTATTACAGATCGAAACGGTTAAACTCAATAGTAATCAGTTACTACGCGCGTTATGTTTCAAATGTTTTAAATAAATACGTATAAATTTAGCAACTGTAGGTTCTACCAACCTCGTTGAAAGAAAATCTCTAAAACACACCGTAGAAGTGTTTGATATCTAAAGAAATGCTTTTTATTTTGGTTTAATTGAAAATAAACTTTCCTTGAAATTCTCTATGTAAAACTCCAATTTACGCAAAACATATTCTTCTAGAATGTAAACAGGTAGAGGTATACTCGTACAAGAATAGGCACTTTGGGACTCCAAACACACTAAAGGAGGCATTCAGCAACCTGAAACACACATTGAGTTTCGTAGAGGAGCTTGGATGGTTGGAATAGGGCTACCTCGCTATCACGCAAAAAAGGCACGATGGATGTAGAGTTGCGGAAAAAGCCCAGTTAAACTGAGTAGTAAGTAATTATGAGAATAAAAATATCAAGTTCTAGAAAAAGTGTTAATCAATGTGGGGAAGGGCGGCACCATCGTTGAAGCCAAGCCATCTGGCAGCGGGCTAGAAGCGGTGGCGAGTGCCTCGAATGCACATGCTTGTAGCGCGTATTACTGCGACATTAATTTTTGCTCGAAGCCAGCCTAGGACGGTACTCAAGGAGCGATTCCAACGTTCGGATATGGTTTCTGCCATATGTTTAATAAAGGATTGCATTTGGGGGGCAAAGACACCGTCGCCCGATGTTACGAGTGCGTGCGTTATTATATTTTCTTTATTTTTCATCTTCGGCCCAGTTAAACTAACTAAGTAACTCTAATTTCATCTACCCAATATTTAGTTACCTATGCTCCATCTAAGCAAGCAGTCTGTGGCCCTTGCTCCATATATATTGCCTAAGCCTGACCCTTTTTATGTACAAAATAAATCTGCCAACGTTTGTATCCTCACGACCCAGGGTAATTTGCGGGGCTGTTTACTTACTTTACTTTTTATTCGATTTCGGGAATACCAAAATCAGTTAATGTTTTTCTAATCTACCCGTTATTTATAAATGTTTCCTAACTCTACGCTGATAAGCATTGTTCGGTCTTTCAGTTTTATAGACATACTGATAAGACTGAAAGGGGCAAAAAGTCTCATAGTCTTGAAGGCAGGAGACGGTTTTGAATAAGGGGGTAGGTATTTACGACTAGTAAGTCGAAGTAGAGCAGGATCCTTAGCCAAGTTGACAATCGCTAACGCTTAGTAGCGTATCTTAGTTTCCCTTTCTGTCACTCTTGCATATTAGTACGACAAAGACAGTTAAGTGCCTTTCGTTTACGATTGTCGATTAAGCGTTAGCGATTGGGCATTTGTCTAAGCACCCTGATCAAAATACAGAATTTATTTTATCAAAGTATTTTTTTACATATTATCTTTTATACAGGTGGGTACATTAGGTATGAAGGTAAGATCTCGATAACTTATCCGTCAATATCTGTCAATCCTTCTTCTGTTTCGAGTTCTCGGGTAACGATTATTCTTGGTGATGCAGGAAGGAAAGCTCCTACAAGATGTACCGATTCCGACGATCAATTGATCAATATTTCCTGCTCTGGGTACCTAGGTCCAGCAATGGACGTCTATCGGTTGACAATGATGATGATAGTCAACTAGCACCCGGCCCCGGCTTTATTAGCACCCTTTAGGCATCCATAGGTTACGATGACCGCTTAGGAGACAGCCCGTATGCTTGTTCGTTGATTCTTACGGCATCAACGGGAAGAGTTGGGGTGGTGTCAAAAGTATTCTTTCTGCCGTCACCGAGCAGTAATCGTACTTACTGTTATATAATACTCACTTAAGCATTAAACTCATGAATACTTCTTTTAAACATTTTATGTTACACTAGAATCTAACTTAGTTCTAGTTATTACTTCCATAAAATTCTAGCTTTAGCTCTTTAATAACACACTCTTAAACTGATTTTCCACCGGAGATTTGTACATTGCGAGGAATGTCTTTGCTACGAACCAATAACAGTAATTTGTATCTCAGTCGGTATAAACCGGACCTGAGTTCGGGAAGTCCCTGCTTCAAGTCCCGGTAAAAGCATAATCTTTAAGTTGGGTTTTATGCAATTATATTTATATTTAATTAAGTATTTGTGTATCTATATTATAAACCATCGCTTATTGTCACAGCGAAGCTCGATTAAGAAATACCTAACAGTTCAAGTATTTTTGAAATATTCATCGTGTTTGTTGTTGATGTCCTAAGGCACCCCAGAGGTGCAAAGGGCCTTCACAAGATCGCGCCACGCCTCTCTGTCCTCAGCAACACTTTTAGCCTCCCTCCAGGTTAGGCCAACCGTACAGAGCTCGTTTGAGACGGATCGCTGCCAGGAGTGCACTGGCCGCCCAGGAGGTCGGCTGCCATTGGGCGGTTTCCAGTCAAAGGCGATGTAGGCGTTGTTTTGCTCTCCTCTCCGGATAGTGTGACCTATCCGTCTCCATTTCCTGGAGGCAATCAAACTAAATCGTGTTTGTATTAAAACAGAATTTTGTTTAAAACAATGTTTTCAATATAAATATTGTGCACAACAGCTCGTGCGAGTAGATTTTTATCCATACAACACAAGCAAATGTGTGAGGATTTTTTTTTCTTTTGCGAATGCATACGAAACGAAGTTTGTGGTTGGTATGTGACATTAAGGCTTTAGCTAAGTCACTAAATTAAACCATACTACTCATTCTCGTAACGCTTAGCTACTTCGGTCATACCTGGTGGAAACACTCGCACACTCGTTTCCCATTTTTGTTACGAATCCATTCATCGCTTCACATCATCAGCCTATCTCAGTCCACTGCTGGACGTAGGCCTCTCCTATTAACTATACGTATAGACTCATTAGGAGGTAGATGCCCATAATTGCCACGCTGGGCAAGCGGATTGGCGATCGCAGTAATTAGCTACAATGACACTACTGCCCATTATCAGTTTCGTATCAAAGAATGGTTAGATTGGTTAGTGACACTTCAATCCCGTAGTCGACTCTTACGACACCTGCGGGAAGAGTTGGGGTGGTGACAAATGTATTCTTACTGCAGTCACCACACTGCACCTCTTGTCGTTATCTCGCATGGATAATTTAACAAAAAGGAGTAGAAATTAAAAAGTGGCAACATTTCTATGTTGCTCCGTATTCTTCAGATTAATATGATAAGGACAAGACTACAGTGTTCTCACTTTGATATTTCTTATATTTTTTACCAGGCTGTATCCTGTTGAAACGCCTTACTGGATGACCTACTTTCTGTTATCAGTTTCATAAAAAGAAGTAACTATTTTTTATTGAATATTTAATTGAAAAGCAGAAACGTGATTCATAGAGGCACTGGATTTTTGCTTATTTTTAATTAAAAACGATTGAAATTGAAGAATATTTTGATTAATCGACAGGGTTGTTTGCTTAAGGGAATAAAAATGATCCAAGCATTCTTGATTCAAATATTAATTTGTTCGAAGCATTCAAACACAGTAGGTATTAACCTTGCCGAAGATTAAACCTAGGAAAGACTAGTGACTAATGCGCCATGAAAATCAGGTTAAGAAATTTAATGACTCGTCGAATCATCAAAAAGTTAGCTATCATTTGTAAATAGGCAAAATTAAATTCAGAAAAAAGGATACCAGTAAGCTTAGCACAGGATTAGTGTGACAATACGGTAAAAAGTCACGGCGGTTGAAACATTCGGAGAAATGCCCAAATTATATACCTATCGTTCATTTCAAAACTCTGCTTACCCTCAGCCAATAATAACGCCATTTCTATTTGGAACAAAGTTGCAAATCACATACACGGGAAGGCACTCTCCGACCTTTGTCAAATTTAGGTGGGCACACGCTAACACAGGTGACGGTTTAAGGCATAAGCGCTGGGTAATTAAGGAATTTATCACACGTGCGATTTGAGATGAGAGTGAGTTGAAAGCGAGGCGAGCACGTAACGTAACGTAACAGATAAGAAGGAAGCGTGTCGTGATTTCGCTAAGATTGCACAATGAATTTGCTGCGTATTTGCGTACTAATAAATTGTAGGGAGCCATGAAAGTATAGCATAGCGTCCTGACTCAAGAAACGGCGAATTCGTAGAACCTCGCGTTAAACTCGCTGTGCACTCGCTGCAAAATCAATGCAAACTCACCACCACCACTTTTTTGTTATTTTTTATTTTTAACGGTGATATTGAGTTACTCAAAAGCTTTCTTGAGATACTTATACAAGTTATTTTAAACACAATTAGGATTTAAACAGTGTAGGTATTCCCTCTTTACTATTTTACTTTTCTCAATAAACAGTTGTAACATTCTGAAATCACCGGTAATAGAAAATACTGCCAAAAAAAGAAAACAAGTTGTCTATTTTTAACGAGACCCGGAGCAATCAGTTGCTAGTTGTTAGTGGAGTAAAAAAAAAGTGAAATTGATCACGTCCCCGAAGTCACCCTGAATATCTCTCTTTTGACTCACCGCCGTCGTTGATTGCGCAAAGTCGGGAATAAGCTAAAACTTGAAAATCGCTAACGCTTCTTATTTGAACACATGTTCTCTACTAACAACAATGAGTTCAAATTAACCAGAAATAGTATCGCTCTGACGCGGCAGTTTTATCAAACCGGCGTTTATGAGGGGTGTAAACGTGTACTGGTGACCTGATTAGGGTTTGTTTACTTAGTTATTATAAGGGTGGCACAAGAAACAAGTGTAGTTTGTTTAATGACGCGCCGATAAAGCTCGGTTTAGGTAAACATACTTGAATTAATATTTTTTTGTTAACACAAGAAGACGGTAAAGTTCGTAATATATTGATTTAAACTTTCACGATTATCACTCATATTTTACAGACAAACGGGTCTTAATCGCGTAAACTTACGTTTAATTATATCCTGACGTTTCGGGCATGACGTTACACCCGTGGTCGCAGGCAGACTGGCGAGAGAATGTATCAACACCTTCGAGCTGCGCGGGTTTTTCGAACTACCCGCACTTGATCTTGATTATTCACTTCTAGGCTAGGGTTGTCACTAGGCCTACACACAACACTCACAACATCCAATGGCTTAAAAATGGATGTTTCACCACGCTTACATTTGTAAATCACGGGATTCCACGCGGACGAGATTCCTTGCCCCTCATTTTGATTAAAATTCCGATGTTTCTTAATTTCAATAGCTTCACGTACTTTTCGGCTATGATGTATACGCTCGGTTGAGAGGACTTTCGGGTTATGGAGCTCAATCCAGTGGTTAGGTCCGGACTCCAACAAATGTTCGGCCACAGCAGACTTATTCGTTTGACGCTTTTTAACAGCCGTGATATGTTCCTTGACCCTTTCCGCTATGGTGCGTTTGGTTTCCCCAATATAGGAACTACCACAGCTACAATCGATCTTATAAACGCCCGGTGTGTGATAAGGTAAAACATCCTTAGGCGACCTTAGATGACCTGCCACCTTTGATAACGGCATGTACACGGTTGGTATGGAATACTTATTCAAAAGCGTACCTATTTTGTCCGTTACACCCCTGACATAAGGCAAAAATGCTGGTCGCCTTGCAACATCTGGATGTTTCTTCCTCGGTGTTCGTCTGGGTTGCCGTCTGTTCATTATGTAGCCATTTCTCTTCAGAACCTCCTGAACGTGCGATAACTCAATTTCTAGAAATTCAGGGTCACAAAGGTCATGTGCTCTGTTCTTTAGAGAATTAACCACAGACTGAAGCTGGCGGGGGTGGTGGTGAGACAGAGCGTTCAAATACCTGTCTGTGTGTGTGGGCTTCCTATAGACAGTGTGCGCCAAACAGTGTGCTTGTGGGAAACACGTCGTCTTTCGTGAAGGATTCCTGTCACTACATAGACATTCTTAAGGACATAACGTTGGAACCAGGAGACTTAATGGTGAGTTTCGATGTTGAGTCACTTTTCACCAATGTTCCGGTTAAAGAGTGTCTAGAAGTAGTTCGGAAGAGGCTTGCTGACAATGGGATAGTGAGTTCTGTCATGGTTTTACTCCGGAATTGTTTAGAAGGGAGCTACTTTTTATATCGAGGGGGGCATTATCTCCAGATCGACGGAGTTGCTATGGGTAGCCCTGTGGCACCGGTTTTAGCAAATATTTGGATGGAGCATTTCGAGGCCAGCATAGATCTGCAACCATGGGCAGTGAAATTATGGAAACGGTATGTCGATGATGTCTTTTGCGTTATGAGAGGTGGCAAGCATGAAGTTGAGCAATTACTCCAGTATCTCAATTCCATTCATACTAAAGTCAAATTCACATATGAATTGGAATCGGAGCGCAGTTTGCCTTTTCTGGACGTAAAGGTGATAGGTCGAGATGATGGTTCTTTGGCGCACACTGTCTATAGGAAGCCCACACACACAGACAGGTATTTGAACGCTCTGTCTCACCACCACCCCCGCCAGCTTCAGTCTGTGGTTAATTCTCTAAAGAACAGAGCACATGACCTTTGTGACCCTGAATTTCTAGAAATTGAGTTATCGCACGTTCAGGAGGTTCTGAAGAGAAATGGCTACATAATGAACAGACGGCAACCCAGACGAACACCGAGGAAGAAACATCCAGATGTTGCAAGGCGACCAGCATTTTTGCCTTATGTCAGGGGTGTAACGGACAAAATAGGTACGCTTTTGAATAAGTATTCCATACCAACCGTGTACATGCCGTTATCAAAGGTGGCAGGTCATCTAAGGTCGCCTAAGGTTGTTTTACCTTATCACACACCGGGCGTTTATAAGATCGATTGTAGCTGTGGTAGTTCCTATATTGGGGAAACCAAACGCACCATAGCGGAAAGGGTCAAGGAACATATCACGGCTGTTAAAAAGCGTCAAACGAATAAGTCTGCTGTGGCCGAACATTTGTTGGAGTCCGGACCTAACCACTGGATTGAGCTCCATAACCCGAAAGTCCTCTCAACCGAGCGTATACATCATAGCCGAAAAGTACGTGAAGCTATTGAAATTAAGAAACATCGGAATTTTAATCAAAATGAGGGGCAAGGAATCTCGTCCGCGTGGAATCCCGTGATTTACAAATGTAAGCGTGGTGAAACATCCATTTTTAAGCCATTGGATGTTGTGAGTGTTGTGTGTAGGCCTAGTGACAACCCTAGCCTAGAAGTGAATAATCAAGATCAAGTGCGGGTAGTTCGAAAAACCCGCGCAGCTCGAAGGTGTTGATACATTCTCTCGCCAGTCTGCCTGCGACCACGGGTGTAACGTCATGCCCGAAACGTCAGGATATAATTAAACGTAAGTTTACGCGATTAAGACCCGTTTGTCTGTAAAATAAAAGTTCGTAATAAGTAATATTCTACTTAAAATGCTTAAATATAATACACTCGCCGTCAAATAATTCAGGTGTAGCAATGTGTAGTGAATGGATAATAAATAATTGACCTAAGGCACTGGTCTCACCGCGAGCTACTAAGCTATGAACCATGGGCTATAAACACGAGTAAAAGATACGCACTCCCGTGTAAACAGAGACACGGCGATACTCGCCCAGCTATCAGCTATTACCGCCGGGCGAGTATCGCAGTGTCTCTTTTTTTTACACGAGAATACGTATCTTTTGTTCGTCCCCATAGTTCATAACTTAGTAGCTCGCGGTGCGACCAGTGCCTAAATTGGGATTTTTTTCATGGCAACTGGCAAGTTCTTGATAATGGTTTATTTATGTTACTTCATCAGTTTATCCAAAAGCCAGAGTGTAACTAAAATTAAGCAGTCGTCAACTGTTTAGTTAGACCATTCCGTACTAGGTAAATTGTAATCGTACAGATAATGTTTTTAATGGAAACGTTAATGTGGATTTTCAAACTCAAAACTCAAAAAGTCAAAACATTTATTCATGACACTTACACTTTACAGAACAAAAACAAACAAATACAGTCAACATAGTGTCACGAAATGGGCCCTACTCAGCATGATGCTGGCTTTTCAGCCAGCGCTGGTCTTCCGTAGGGGCCATTTGGTGAAGGGACGGAAGGAAACACAACACGACAAACATTCTCATAAGACAAAGATAAAAGAAAGCAAAAAGGATATAAGAAGTACAAAATAACACGAAAAACTTAAAACAAGCAATAAACATAAATAAATTATTTAAAAAATTAAAAAACACGACTGCCGCTTCAAGTAATTTTCAATTGTTTTCAAGAATTTTGCGATTGTTCTGCAACTTTTGTCGTCGGTGTATAATGCTACGTGTATTTTTTTATAGAAGGTATTACAAATCTTAGTGATTTCAAACTCATTTTTAAAGTATCACATTTGACATGATACGTGGAAATCTTAGAATCCATTGCAACATCATTTACAATTTCTCTGATTGTTGTAATCAATCCCATAACAAAACACTATCGTTAGATTGGTTATACAAGCATTTTACAATGAAGACTACTTTTCTTACAAGGATCTAATTTCACTTTTGACAAGAAAATTTAACGGTTTATTTCTTTGTTTTCAGAGCGGAGGTGTAATGTTCTCTCCGTTGGGCCGCTTGCGAGTGGCGCAGGCAGTTAGAAAGCAGGTAATTCCTATAAATACTCGTATGTGGTCTATTAAACATGTACTACTGTAAATTAAACCTTAAAGCGCTTGTGGCGTAGCGGTAAAACGCAGCGGTCGTGCGTTCGATCCCTGACTCGAACCAATGACTTAATCAAAAACTTATGTACGAAATATCATTTGATATTCACAAATGATTTGCGGTGAAGGAAAACATCGTGAGGAAATTTGCATAAATATGCGAAAAAATTCAAGGGTGCATATGAAGTCCCTAACAAGTACTGGGCTAGTGTTGGGACCACGTAAAATAGGCACGTTTGATGTTGTTGAAAAAAAATGGCCAGAATACAACAACAAGAACAAACTAAACCTTGAAAAGAAAATTCTATTTTTTTTCATTGGTGGAGAGGGCCGGAAGTTACTCTACAGACAAGAGAATATCTCTTAAGTTTATGATGATGATGATTTTCATTAGTGTCAGACAACCTATCGGGTCGACCAGATTAGCAAGCTGAAGTGGCAATGGGCAGGCCACATTGCACGCAGAGCAGATGGTTGATGGGGTCGAAAAGTGCTCGAGGAGACCAAGGGTAGGCAAACGCGGCGTAGCACGACCACCCACGAGATCGACAGACGACCTTATGTAGGTCGCCGGGACACGCTGTATGCAGGTCGCATCTAACCGGTACATGTGGAGATCCAGAAGGGAGGCCTATGTTCAGCAGTGGACGTGTCATGGCTGAAATGATGATATTTTTTAAGTTAAATATTATTAGATGTCATATAAAAAATACCGAAGTTTACCAACGCTGGAAGTGAGATTTCTCGCCCACGTCGTCACCGCGATAAACTTTGGTATATGACATCTAATATTTAAAAGAAATACGAAGTTTTAGAATGGTTAGTCATCAGCCTATGTTAGTCCACTGCTGGACGT
Source organism: Thaumatotibia leucotreta (assembly GCA_025490895.1). Taxonomy (NCBI): domain Eukaryota; kingdom Metazoa; phylum Arthropoda; class Insecta; order Lepidoptera; family Tortricidae; genus Thaumatotibia; species Thaumatotibia leucotreta. The sequence continues at coordinate 4,859 of JALPQI010014474.1, read as the reverse complement.
ACGCCTCTCCTATTAACTATGCGTATAGACGCATTAAGAGGTATATGCCCATAATCGCCACGCTGGGCAAGCGGATTGGAGATCGCAGTAATGTGTCCACTATGATGACGCTGCTGCCCATCATCAATCTTCTATCAAATAATGGTCAGTGACGCTTCAATCCCTTAGTCAACTCTTACGACACCCAAGGGAAGACTTGGGGTGGTGACAAATGTATTCTTACTGCCGTCACCACACGGGACGAATGATCAAGTATAGTATAGCAATATTGAGTCGAGTCACTGGTGGTAAACAAATAACACTGAGCATTTATTAAAGATTGATGATGGACAGCAGCATGATTATATTAATTATAGTGGGCACAATAGTAATATTGTGGATCACTCCAATTCATTCCATTCCATTGCCATCGCCAATCCATGAGCGAATGTGATTGTGAGCATTTTTAGGTAACAATACCTATTCAAATGGATGCCTATGCCTACCTATGCCTATGTCCAGCAGTAGAATAAGACAGAAAATGATCATGTGCATGTAAAATGAGTCTCGCATCTACAGGCTCACAGAATGAAATAGTTTACTAATCGAATTGTCAAAGTGTCATATTACGGAACTATGCTCAATAACTTCTGCTTTTACTGACGATAGTACGCGAGAGACTTTTACGACGATAGTATGAAAGTTTGTATGAGGAATTTATCTGCCAAGAGTCATATACATGTATGATTTTCATTCGAAATAAGCCCTTTTGGACCCTTCTCGTATATGAACCTAAAACCAGCTGACCTCGCCAGGAATGCTAATAACGGTTTCGAATAAGGCCCACATTAATAAAACAGGACATCAAACTCGTGACCTCTCGCAAATGGCCTGGACGCGTTGATTTTGCTTAACGGCTGTAGGCGACCAGACAGACCAGATAATAAATATTCTTAAAATATGGATTTATTCATGTCATCGCTATAAGTAAGTAAAGATAATTGCATTACGGAATTACTTCATTTGGCCGTGTGGTGACAGCAGGAAGAATACATTTGTCACCACCCCAACTCTTCCCGTGGGTATCGTAAGATTGATGACGGGCGGCAGCATTATCATAGTGAAGTGGACACATTACTGCCCAACGTGCCCAACCCGCTTGCCCAGCGTCACGATTATGGGCATTTGCCTTTGTCCAGCAGTGGACTGTTTAAGGCTGATGATATGTTGTGATGTGATTTCTTCATTAATGTAAAGAGTATGAAGTGACCATTTCCGCTACTAGATGTCAGTCTCGTCATATCGGCACATCCAAAATATGTTACCAGACCAGAATATGTCAAAATTTGGTGCTGTCATCTCATTTCAGTCCAAAATATAAGGCCCCAATGACTTCTTCTTTTTCTTTGTCCATATGCTCTTGGTAAAGCAGGTGTGGTCACGTCACGTCGACCGTTTTATTATTCTACGCCAATTATCCCTAGCCGACGCTTCTCTGAAGTGTTCTGAAGTGGCAGTGGGCGGGGCACATTGCGCGTAGAACCGATGGCCGTTGAGGTGAGAAGTTTCTTGAATGGCGGCCACGTACAGGAAGGCGTAGCGTGGGTAGGCCCCCCACAAAATGAACTGATGACCTGGTGGAGGTCGCAGGAGTCCGCTGGATGCGGGTGGCCCGGTCATTGTCATGTGGCAATCTTTGGGGGAGGCCTATGTTCAGCAGTGGACGTCTTTCGGCTGATATGATGATGATGATGGCGCTTCTCTTGCACATGTGTTTAGGGGAGTTTTGATTAAAGCTGTTATTTGGTCTGATGCAAGGGAGAGCGTCCTCTAGATCGTTGACCGTTGATCCGTTGACCCTTCCCTGAAACAACAAGTCTCTCTGTGGCATGCTCTCCACGTCGCGTTACGTGTCCGAAGTACCTCAATATACGAGTTTTGACAATGGAAGACCTTCGTCTTAAGCTCTTCAAGTATGGAGACGTTTGTACGATGTTTTGTCCAGGATATTTGTAACATTCGCCTCCAAACGCACATTTTAAGTGCGTCAATTCTTTGTCTCTCTCGCTCTTTGACAATGTCTCGACACCATATACATTATACAGTAAAATAGGAAAATCAGAGAGCGTAGCGTAGCCTAACTGGCCTTTGGTACTTTTGGTGATATTCCTCTCACGCCATATCCTGGCCATGTTTTCCATAGCTGATCTTGTAATATATGTAATAGCCTAATAGCTATCCGCTTTTTTATTTCATCTTCCAAACTGGAGGTTTTTATTACTTTTATTAGTAACAAATGATCCCTGCGATATTACGACTTCACAATTAGCAATCTTGACTATAATATTTGGAGCATTGTCTTCGATCGATAATCATTATTTTTGTTTTTTTATTGAATCATTTATTTGGCCCAATGACACACAAGCTTAAAATGTTTATCGCTTATATTTAGCAATGTTTGTTATTTATTACTACATATTGAATGGCGCAGTCGGCAGGATATCTACTGAGCGCATAACTCGTCAGCAATCGGAACAACGCGACTGTCGTTCTCTGAAATAATAATGCGTAGAGTAAGCTATTTCAGAGTGGATCGATACGGACGGAATATTTGAGGCAAGGGTTCTTGTACGGATGCTGTGGAAGTGATATTTGAGGATGGGATTTAATTTGGAATTTCGAATAATTTTCACCTTATACATATAATTATACTTGGCACTTAATACACAATGAAAGTAAAAAGGCATATTAAATACATGGTAACATTAAATTTAAAATGAAAACGACTACTACCAGCTGCTTGAACAGTTTGTAGTTAAGTAATATAATTTTATTATGGAGATGTAAATTTCCATTGATTTATTTGATTGTCAGTGATAAAATTAAATAAGTTGTGAAGGAGTATAGGGAAATTGTCACCACTTCAATTCTTCCCGCGGGTGTCGTAAGGGCTTGAAGTTTCACTGACCATTCTTTGACAGAAGATTGATGATGGACAGCAGCTTCATCATATTGGACTGGACACATTATTGCTATCGCCAATTCACTTCGCATTATGGGATACATCACATATCACATCGTCAGCCTATGTTAGTCCACTGCTGGACGTAGGCCTCTCCTATTAACTATGCGTATAGACGCATTAGGAGGTAAATGCCCATAATCGCCACGCTGGGCAAGCGGATTGGCGATCGCAGTAATGTGTCCACTATGATGACGCTGCTGCCCATCATCAATCTTGTAGAATGGTCAGTGACACCATGGTCAATGTCAGTGATTATGGGATATTCGCATGGCAATTATGGGTATTTGCCTCCTTATGCTTCTGTACCCGTAGTTAATAGGAGTGTCCTACTTCCAGCAGTGGATTGAGATAGGCTGATGTTTTGTATCTGTCCTGCTTACATAATACTATTTAACAATCTTACTTTGTTTCTTAAAAGGTCATTAACCTTTCCAGATGAGCCAGCTGCCAGTCCTCGGCTCAGAAGCGGCGCCCCTCCCCGCCCCCCTCTGCTACCAGCTGCTGTGCGCCCCCCCCTCTGGCGCCTCTACCTGCGTGCGCGCCTTGCGAGATGCCCCCACCTCCATACGCTATGTACCCATTGCCGTTTGAGAGCTCGTACATCATTGATAGACAAGGTATAATCACGTTAACATTAAAGAACTTATATCCATACATATCTTATATTCGTCAGCCTCCATAGCCTGGTTGGCAGCCTGCCTACGAAACTGGAGGTTCCAGCAATCCCGGTGAGGGTTTTATATGTATATTTATCACAAACATTTGTTCTTTAGTCAAGGCTGTTTATATATTTAAGTATCTATTTATACATATCTATCTATTATATATTATCGTCGCCTGGTACTCACATCACAAGCTTTAACTGAGCTTACCGTGGCACTAGGTAGATTTGTGTAAGATGTCCCAAGATATTTATTTATTTATTTCCGTGACACAAGGATCATAATCGTTGGCATATATTTTGTGCTGATCTATTAGAAGCCCAGATTTCTGCTGTGAGCTTTTTCTTCTTTTGCGAAATGCACATGTAAGTATTGATAGTACACCAAACGAGGGAAACTCAGAGGAAAAAACTCGTGTATAAGCGAATTTTGACATAGTTGTAGATTACTTATGTACTAGACCGTTTTTTGCTATAAGCCACGGTTTACGAGTTATTTGCGAAAAATTAAAAATAAGGGCCTTTACACCCCCCCTCCCCCCGTTAGCTCCACCCCTAACCACCAGTACTTTAAGTACGTGGTTTAATACACCATTCCCTACAACTATGCCAAAATTCGCTTATACACGAGTTATTTCCCCCGATATGCAACTTTTGGTGTTCGTTAGGTGGGCTATGAGCTCACAATTGTAATATAATCATGATAATTATTATCATTTTGTTCCTTGGCAATCAAGCTACAAAATCTTGTGACTACTTATAGTGATCTTTAATATTCCTGTAAATTCTTTTCCAGCAACTCCAGCGCTCTACGCCCCACCAACGCAGTACGCACTAGTACCGGCTCCCTACTCCGCCTGCTGCGAGCCCTCCTGTTGTGCCCCTCTGGACAAGCAGCCCCGCGTCCCCCCGCCCCCTCTTCACCCCGCGTACATCTACTGAGCTGATCGAGGAGTTTGTGATTTAGGGGGTATTGACTAGATGCTGCTGTAAGTCTATATTTATTAGGGCAGATGTCAAATTCTTACTAAAATTATATTTCACCCGGGTTACTCACGAAGTTGAAAAATGTTCGACATGTTTCGCTCCGTATATGAGGAGCGTTTTTAAGAGCCAATCACCATAAAGAAGACTGTGGGCCACAGCCCTGCTCGATCGAGAACTCGGCGCGAATTCTCCGACATTTTTTGACTT